>JAHZMX010003587.1:0-24236 GCA_027743895.1 Seira musarum
TAATAATATTATGAATTTTAGATCGAAACATGGGGAGCGAAATAATAGGCTCTATCATATGAAAAGCTAGAGCATAAAACCGTTTCTCACATAACTTAAATCGCAATGCATTTTCATTCCAAATTTTAAGAAAATATGTGAAAAGAAATGCAATGGAATGTCAATTGGAATTTTGAATGTCAGAATTATTCACAAAGTGAACAATTTTGAATTTCACGTTAGGTTTAATTGTTTTATTACTGATTATGCGCCCATAAAATCAGAAAAAGTGTATCGATATTCCTGGATTAACTGTGGAGTAAAGATTAAATGATTTTATGCTCTATCGGTGCGAATGGAAAAAGTAAATGAATTTTTGGTGTGATCATGATGATGATCATCCTCGTTGGTGGTGAACAAAAGTAGGATAAAAAAAAAAAAGAATCGGTGAACGTTATTTCCTTTCTCTTCTTATGTGTCGTAAATCGTACCCGTACTCATGTTTAGCGCAATTTGTATGTGTACTATTATATATTTTTTTAAAATGTAAAATAGCTTCGTAGAATGATCTATTTAGGTCGTATCTATCCATATACATTGATATGTGACGTGTTCTGTCAAAAACTCTGTTTTTTGTGTTTTTTTCTCTTTTTGCAAAATATGATTTTTGGAAAATAATGGAATCTTTGGTCTTGGTCCCTGACTGACTTGACTCCCTTCCTGTGTCTCTCTCTCTGTCTTTGTGCGATGATTCGATCATGATCATGATCGGTGTCACTACATCACATCACATAAAAAATATGTCTGTCACTTTGCACACTTCTCTCCCCCGAAAATAATGCACACGCAGTGGGATGCATTATGGTACTCATTGAAAAGACTACAACACCGTTCCGAAGGGGATTTTTCTGCTCTGATGAGTCTATACGATATCCACGAGTTACTCACACGAAGTTCAACTCCAAATCACTTGCTGCAACATGTCTCCTCATCTCGTTTACCACGGTCACTTTATATATTTGCTCTTTAATGTTCACTAAAAAATAATTTTACATTAATTAATAATTGGGAAAGTTTTTTACATAAAATTATAATTAAGTGTGTATTATACTTTTTAGTCAATGTTTAGTTTTTTCCCCTGAAATTAACCCTTTTTATGCCTCTCATAATCACACAAAAGAATTTTTTTGTCTGTGTCTGCAATCTGCACTTTACTTAATTGAATTGTTTTATGTACAAAGCAGAACTAACCCCTAATTAAATAATTAATTATGTTGTTTGCTTTTCGTAACACAAAAAACCTAAGAATGGTCATGTGATGACGAATTATAGAAATTAATTAATGTAAATACCGTTACCCACCACATCAGTCCAATTTATATGCTTTCCCCGAGTAGTAGTCATCATCATCATATCCCTGTTTGCTTAAAAGTGTGTTCCTCAACAAGTCTCCTTTGTCATCCCATAAGTGTTTTAGGATGTAAGTAGTACTCAGCAGATTCCTTCCTGAATTCGTAAATATTTTAAGCGAGTTTAATTGGGTTGGGGCCGGATACGGATTCGTCCTCACAAAAGTTCCCAGAGCTTTTACCGTTGGATATTGGATAGCAGACGAGGGATTAATTAAGAGACTATATAGGAATCAAATGAGATGAACCTGATATTATATTTTTTAGCTAGACAAACTCCAGACAATGAAATTAGTAGAAGAAATGAAAATGATTTAATTTTTACCTTTCTAAACCTAAAACTATTATTACGTTGAAGGTGGGATCATTCTTCTTATATTTTTGCTCGCCGTTCCACCGACAAGGAGAGGCATTTACTGTGACGATGAATCAATCCGTTACCCCATGAAACCATCTACCATTCCTAACTGGGCCTTGTACATTTATAGTTTCGCCATCCCCTTTATTGTGGTCAGTGGAATGAAAAACTTTTGAATTTGAAAACATTATTATTTTTTATTACAATAACCCGCATCACAGTNTAACCTTTCTAAACCTAAAACTATTATTACGTTGAAGGTGGGATCATTCTTCTTATATTTTTGCTCGCCGTTCCACCGACAAGGAGAGGCATTTACTGTGACGATGAATCAATCCGTTACCCCATGAAACCATCTACCATTCCTAACTGGGCCTTGTACATTTATAGTTTCGCCATCCCCTTTATTGTGGTCAGTGGAATGAAAAACTTTTGAATTTGAAAACATTATTATTTTTTATTACAATAACCCGCATCACAGTGACTATACATACGTATATACTACATCTATTAAGAATGTGAAGTTGCTTTTAACTTTTTTTGCATGGAATGTGACTAATGTCAAGAATGAAAAGTACTTTGTTCTTTGCATGAATTTTAGTGTAAATGTAATATCTCTTTTCGCATGGCATGTGAATGAAAGCGTAAGTGAAAGTTAGCCTAAATGCTTACTCTCTGTAGGAATTCCTCTACATTTATATTGTTTCATTTCTGACTTATGGAGTATGATGGAATGTTCGGTAGCTTTAAAAGAGAAAAGGTTTGAATTTATATGAAGAGGAAAATATCTTCTCATCTTTTTATCATTTCACTTGACTTGACACTGATTTTTTTTTTCGTAGTGATTAAATAAGAAAGTTGATGAAAGCTACTATAGTATGCCGTATATCGAGCTCTAAAGCTAATGCTTTTATATTTTGGCTAGTATGCGACCATGCGATTTTAATTGGTAGCTAAAAATAATTGTTTGACTTAAAGCGAATAGAATTATCACTTGAATTGATTGACATTGACTGTACTGTGAATGCGTCTTCAAAATCTCTTTTAGGATGGATTGTACTAGTTGTTAAAACATGTCAATTATAATTTATTGGCTTGAACTTTTAGATAACACTAACGGAATTCAGACTGCAGAAAAACCGTGGAAGTGGAACATTTCTAACGCGNTCTAAAGCTAATGCTTTTATATTTTGGCTAGTATGCGACCATGCGATTTTAATTGGTAGCTAAAAATAATTGTTTGACTTAAAGCGAATAGAATTATCACTTGAATTGATTGACATTGACTGTACTGTGAATGCGTCTTCAAAATCTCTTTTAGGATGGATTGTACTAGTTGTTAAAACATGTCAATTATAATTTATTGGCTTGAACTTTTAGATAACACTAACGGAATTCAGACTGCAGAAAAACCGTGGAAGTGGAACATTTCTAACGCGTCCAGTTCCGATATGGTTTATCAGCATGTACCGAAGTTTAATCGACTTCCTTTTTGGATGTGCAGCCTCTCAGGTTTGTAAAAAACATTAAAATTGAATTCTAATTTCCATTGTGATTTGAATTGTGAAGGAAGCAAGAAATAAACGTAATAATATGACTTATCCCAATTTTTTCTTTACAGTTGGTCACCGACATTGGGAAGTACACGATTGGAAGACTGCGACCTAACTTTGTGGATGTTTGTGGGCCCAATATCAGCTTCGATGATTGTGATAGTGAGTAAAAAATATTGCATTCATTTATTTTCTAAATATTATTCATGTCGTGTTTGGTCGACGGGCTTTCAATCAACATTATCAATGGGCGTGTTTACTTTCCTTGGGAGAAATGGATGATGTTTTGAGAAAGTGGAAAGTGATGTTGGCTTGACATGCATACACGTTTTGAAGTCCCATGAAAAATGCATGGAACAGTTGAGTTGGGATAGAGAAGAAAAAGCGGACATTGTTTGTACAGTGGCCATTCCACTTTAATCCAATGGAACAGTAGGGATCTTTGTATTTTTGGGGCAATAAAATAAAGTGAATTTGTTTTTCTTCACTATTGTTATGCGAGGGTGGGTGGTAGGATTCTATTTTCTCATAAAATTACTATTTCTTTTGTCATTTTTATATTTCAGGTTATGGGCATCAGTATATCACGAATTACATATGTACGAAATCAAATGACGATGCAAAAGAATCTCGGGTCTCATTTCCATCCGGACATTCGTCTTTCTCTGCATTTACAATGCTCTATGTTGCGATATACATTCAAGTGAAATGGCGTGCGAACGGAAGTGCTTTGAGACTGTTGAAAAGTGGCATTCAGCTTGCTCTCATGTTACTCGCTTACTACACAGCTCTTTCTAGAGTAATGGATAACAAGGTATAGTTACTACCCCATTTCCCAAAAACTTTTTTTTATTGCTATTTGTTAGGCATCGCATGAAAGCTGACATTTACGGATTACATTGAAAGCACGAGTGATATTAATGAGTGTTTGCGGGCCATTTACATGAAAATATGTACCTATTTCTGAAGCCAATTCAGAGAGAATTTAGTATTTTTTTTTATTCTTTATCTCATCCTCTAAATTCTCAATTCCGCAGCACCATTGGAGCGACGTATCTGCTGGAGCTTTGGTGGGAGTAGTTTCAGCATCCCTCACCGCAAGGTACGTATCAAGGATTGTGGGCCACTCTAACAAAGAATCCGAGCGGAATGGAGAAGTGGAGTCTGTCACACTCACAGCTACCGGTGGTCGCTACAGACAAGGTGCCGGACAGAATGACGTAGAAGCTGCTCGAGGACCTAAAGAACAGTCAGTGGTAGTCCCACCTCCTTATGATCCTGGAAGAATGTCTTAAGCCTTTAATTGCTAAATTAATATATATCACTATAATTTAGGATCATTAAGTGTTAGTCTATATGCACCTTATCTGTAGAACGAGAATGCTGACTACCTATCTATTTATATAATGTGGACCTGCATGAACTTTACTCTGCACAAATTTTTCATGTGTCATAATTTAGGAAATCACAAAAAAAGTATCTCTTGTGACATCTTTTAAGAAAATGGACATGGTTCAGTTATTTTTACGATGTTTTTATCTGGACAATGAGGGTGTTTTTAAGGAGATCTGACAGTTTTAAATACTTTGGTTTTAAATGATGGAGCATGTGCATGCCAAAGTTGGTGTGATGATAACAAAGAAGAGGTGGTTTGTTGGACTGTGAATGATTCTTATTTCTTTTGTAGAACTTTTTTCATTTTTAGTGATTCACAAAAGATGCACTTCAATGCTCAAAACCAAATGCAAGTGTTATAGTTTCCGAATTTTTAAACGTCTATGACTTACTCCGAAATGGAAAAACACACTTTTTAAATAGAACTAGAAGATTAGTAAACTTTGAAATATGCACATTTGCAAAATTGAATGCGAAATCAATGAATTTAATAAGCCTGATTAAGTATTAATCACGCGATAAAGATTTTCAACGCACGATTCATGCGACTCACTAACAAATTTGAGCTTATAGGTCCTAAAATATAATTATTACCTTTTCTTAAATGTTTTTGAGACCGTACGAGATAAAGTTGAACAAAAAATCAATTTCTTTTTGACATTAAAAAATACATTTTAATGAATGCACATCACGAACAAATCTGATGAACAAATCAATCTATATTTTATCTAACACATCACGAGCTAAATTAAATGATTTTGGTGCTGCCAAAAAAATAATTAATTTTTAAAAGCTCTATAAGGCTTATTATGTCATCTTATGTAGATTTGCTTAAGAAAAAAGAAGCTTAATCCATGGGGCATGGGTTGGGTTATTGCTGAATTTAAATTAACTCCGAAAAATCTTTTGAACAAAACAATTTTACAAGTTGACTTTCCGCACTTCTCTTCCCTTTAGTAATCATAACTGGAAGCAGAACCCAACTTATTCCTCAGCGACTGTGACCCCAATGATCCCTCTTGAGGCGTCGTCCAGAGCGCTACTTCAAACAACCTCTACGTAAAAGCTTTCATGAAAAGAGATACATACTTTAAAAAAATGGAGAATGCGGAATCTATTTTAAATATTCTTGTCCTGTTTCATTCCACCCGTAGCTTTAGTACTTCCCCGAGTAAATAAAATATTAAAGTTTGTATTAGTATTAATTAGTGGTTAATTAATTAATTGAATTAAAAACTGCTGGCAGTCTTATAAAAACAAAGTGTTCGAATTTTCGAAAAAGATGTAAAAAAATTGTTGTAATATTTTCGTTAACTATGTAAATCACATATAAGTATTTCTTCTAAAGCTTTAATAATCAATTCATTTTTAAAGTGTAATTTCTATTTTACTTAATTTTAATGGAATTAAATATGCGGTCCAAAAAATGCTTGAGTTTCCAATCTGTCACATCATCAAATTAAATAAGCGTTTCATGAACATGAATAATATAATTTCCTGTTTACAAGACTTGAGTAATTTGTTTTAAAAATTATAGTTCGGTGCTAGGTATGATTTTTTTGTATTGTTTTACCCAAGCTTAATTAAGATTTGATAAATGACGGTACAGCGGAAAAAAATAGATGTATTAAACGTATAGTTTAAATTCATTTTTACTACATGTAAAATAAAAATTTCATCTGATTCTTAAGTGTCAACGATTTTCAATTTGTCAATTTATTAGTAGATTAAATACAAGAGGATTTTTGGGATGTAAACATGATAAATCTTTTCTTGCTCATATCTGTGACTTTTTGGTTGAGTATTGAATTGATGAGATTGCCAATTGATTGATGGGCAGACTATATTATTACATGTAAAATGTATGGATGAAGAAAGGTGCTGTGAAATTAAATAAATAAATGTTACTGTATAGGAATCCAGTTCAAAATGTTAAATAAACTATATATATTGTTGCATGAATAAAAAGTACTGCCTGGATTGATTTTCATAATGTTACATTTCAAATTAAACTATCGGTCTTTTGTGGAATTTTGGGTAGTAAGAATCCCATCCCAAAATTCTACCCAGATCCTGGGGAAAGCGTTAGTTTCTGTACTCATTTGTATAAATTCCTTTTCTCTTAATTTTTTTTATTATGCCATCATTTAAATCCAAACTACGCGAAATCGATCACATTTTTCTTCCTGCCAGATCACACAATGATATAAAAAAATGAACAAAGTTTAGCTTCGAAAAAATAATAGATGACGTGTCATTAATTGACACTACTACATATGGAGCCAAAACCAAACTTACATAATAATATTCATTGCACGAGAGTCAGATCTGCGCACAACTATACACATAGCACAGCCTTTGATTTTGACTTTACAGCCAGCCAAAGTAAAGGGTTATATGAGAAGAGTGAAGTGAAGAGAGCTAAAAAACCCAGGAAAAGGTATTTTTGCACAACAAAAAAGTATCAAATGCATTACACCGTACCAAACATAACATAACATAGCAGGAAAAATTCGACCGCATTGACACAAGTCATTATCATCATCAGGTGAGAAGGGTCTTTTGATACACACTGCGGAAGAAAGCAAATCTTTTGACCAACTGCCAGACACCAAAAAATCTGTTTGTTTGTTCTTATAAACTGTTTGTTTCACCGGAAGTAATTTTTAAAGTAAGATACTACATTTTCTTACACATCACATCTGTCACTTTTTAACGAAGCAAAAAATAAAGTTACATCGAGCATATTGATTTTGATTATAGTGCTAACCGTTTACTCTAGATACTACTACTAAAAAATTTAGTAATCTAATCCGAGTTCAAGTTTAAATTAATGATAAGTCAATAATAGTTTAAGGTGTGTTTGGTTTAATATTTTTGATTAATTTGATTGCTTAGGAGTGCCTTCGGAATGGGTGGAAGTCAGAGTATCGAAGTACCTGGAGGCGGTACCGAAGGGTATCATGTACTTCGAGTACAAGAAAACAGTCCTGGAGGCCAGGCTGGACTGGAGGTTAGTCTTTTTTAAAACAAATGTAAAAACTACAGATCAAATCAATGTGCATTATGTAAATATTTAAATTGTATCAATTTTTGTTTCTGTAGGCATTCTTTGACTTCATTGTTGCATTGAACAATATTAGATTGGATCAAGATAATGATACACTAAAGGAAATATTGAAGACGAATATTGATAAGCCAATAGACATGCTAGTATATTCAAGCAAAACACAAACTGTACGCAAAGTGAGTATTACACCGTCCGCATCTTGGGGAGGCCAGGGTCTTTTGGGAGTCTCCATACGATTTTGCTCATTTCAAAATGCTGCCGAAAATGTTTGGAGAATTTTGGACGTAAGAATGATATTTAAAAGCTGCTGCTGCTGCTACAACTCCATCGTGGAATTTAAAGTTTAATTGATGGTTTTTGTATTGTACTAATTTTAATTTGCATTTCAGATACAACCAAATTCTCCTGCAGAAAGGGCTGGGTTGAATTCTTACCAGGATTATGTGATTGGAGCTGATTCTGTTCTTCATGAATCTGAGGATTTCTTTAGTTTAGTGGAAGCCCATCATGGGAGGCAGTTGAAGTTATACGTATACAATGTGGACACTGATCGATGTCGCGATGTGGTAATAATTCCAGACCCTCACTGGGGAGGAGAAGGAAGGTTAGTTGATGGAAAAAATATAAAACTTTAATTGTCAAGATTTAATTTGGAGTAAAACATTTGAAAATGATGATGTTTTTTTTAGCTTGGGCTGCGGGATTGGTTACGGTTACTTGCACCGTATTCCCCATAATTTGGTGCGAGAACGAATGGCCAATGAAGGTGACAAACCTAAGAAAACATTTTCTTCCGTGTTAGGAATTAATCCAGAGGGAGAAAATAATCATCCTCCTCCTCCTACAGCACAACAAACACAAACTTTTCCTCAGCAGCAAAACACACAAGCAGGTGTACCACCACCTGCAACAGCAGCAAGTCTCTTTACTCCTCCAACAGAGCCCCAACAAAATGTGGCAACTGCAGCTGACGGTACAGGTCAGATTGTACAAGACCTCCAACAACCGGCATCACCTTCACTTCCTGTGTCTGGTGCACAACCCCCTCAAGTTTCAGGATCTTCCGTTCCGGCTTCGTTGCCACAAAATCAAACAATCACCACTCCCCTTAGTATTCCCGGAATGCCTCCAATTACCGTATCCGCTCCGTTAATAATGCCTCCTCCACTACAGCCTGGAACGATGTCCAGTGCTGTTCCTCCCACTTCATCGATTGAAACCCAATCAGCTCTGTCTCATCCGAACTTTTCTACTTGGGGTATGCCCCAACAACAGTCTCCAAATTCTCCACAAATGATGATGGGTGGCTTCCAGACTCCTCCTCCTATGACAACCAATTATCATCCAAGACCTGTAGCCCTTTTTAATCCAGTTGCGAACTCTACTCCAACTTCTGTTGCCACTGGTGGGAGTGATAACAACTATATACGCATGTTTGATCCAAACAACCCAACTGGTCAAGGTCAACCGGCTGTACCTCCTAGTTAAGTTCATGTGCGAATCTGTAGATCACCCTCACACCAGTTAGTTTACGCAGTGCAGTGACGTGTAAAGTTTATTAGATGGTACATACATACGTACAACCGTCATGTAAAAAAAACTATAGAATATTTATAAACTTTTTGTTGTCAATGTCCATCTACTCGACCTCAAATCAAGATCCAGTGTCATCAGTTCATTATACGCGTGTTTTACTGCAACATCTTTTTTTTTGAAGTTACAATAGGTTGAAAAGTTTCTAAAGTCGCGAAAATCGTTTTTATATAATTGATCCTCTCCCAATAAAAATGAATACAGTTTAAATTTATGTACTTCAGAAGCATTGCATGTTTTATCGTATTACTTTATGAAATAAGTTACTTTATTTGTTATTTATTAATTTGCTTATGAAAGTAAACTTTTGTGCTTTATTTACAATAATTTGATTCGCATAATTGAAATGTAATTGGTTCTCTTTTTGTGCAATTAGCAACACATTTAATTCTTACAACTGCTGTATTATTGTGGGCATGCAGGTTAAGAAAGGATTTAATTTATTTTCATTTTAAATTGGTGCTTTGATTGTGGACAAAGACAAAATAAGTTAATCTTTAAAAATATTATTTATAAATCTTGTTAGTCTTTTACGTTCAATTTAATTTGCAGTGCACTAATTTCAAGACATTTTTTTTAAACTCGAAATCAACGAACACTGAATTAAGAGATGAACGTAAATTACATAGATATACTAATATAACATAAAATTATACACCTTCCGAAGTGTTTGTAAAGAAGAAATTTCTATAAATAAAGTCGTACTATGTAACACTTCTTAATTATTATTATCATTATGTGTGTTTGAAATTTTCTTCCCATTATTCATTCCCACCAAATCAAAGTCATACAGTCCAGGAAATTAAGCGAGGCGAAAGCAATAATGAATGCGTGAGGATTTTACTTCTGAGTTTGAAAACCGGAAATGGATAAGTTAGATAGGATATATGGGACTGGAAACAAGTACATACTTTCTCTTTTTATGTAAAAAAGGTTCATCCCTGACCAAATCACAATGCAACATCCTAATAATTCGCAAGATACCCCATTTTGCTACGTACCTGTGAGGTAAATCAAATATATACTGTTTGACATCAGGAAAATAAGCTTATTATACACATCTAGATATTATTGCATCCACGTCACCTTCATTCCAGCAAAACATTTTGGAGTTAACAAAAATTAAGTTTGGTGATACTAAAACCGAATATCTGGAGGAATTAAACAGCAACATTAGCGGTTATCCATTTCGTTTTACAAACTAGGTAAGTTTTTAATAAAGTTGAAGAAAATTAATCTCAATAGTCGTACAATCGGGCAATCGGTTCATAGTACAAGTCGTTAAAGTCAAAATTGATCATTACTAACGACACATTTGTTCTACTAAAGACATTAAATCAACTGCTTCTTTCGTTTCTCCAGATAAACACACGATCACCAGAGGAGATCCCAGACATCCGCTTTTATAACATTCTTGGACAACTTTCATTTACCGGTTTCCCGTGTCGAAATCTTCAAGATGATCACTGACGTGCAGCTGGCTGTTTGCGCTAATCTTCTAGGGGCAGGATTATTTCTCCTCATTGTTCTTTATCACTACATAGCGGCTAA
This sequence comes from Seira musarum, assembly GCA_027743895.1. Lineage (NCBI taxonomy): Eukaryota > Metazoa > Arthropoda > Collembola > Entomobryomorpha > Entomobryidae > Seira > Seira musarum. The sequence continues at coordinate 10,909 of JAHZMX010003587.1, forward strand.
TCATGGTGGCTCGAAAGGAGCTATCTAAAAAGTATTTTTGATTCACATTAAAATTATGTACATACTTTCCACTAAATTATATATCTATTTATATCTTCATAATTGTCTTTTTCATTTTTAAAAATAAGGATGGAGGAGCGTCTAAAGTTCTTTCCGGTACTTTCATTGTTTTGATTTAACTCAAGAAACTCTATTGTTTGTTTTTTGTCATTTAATTTCTTTCGAGCGAATAATGTGCTGCGTTATTTTGTCACTTTTACAAGTGGCGGCAGTCACATTGAGTGATGGTACTACCAAATAAAATGTAAAATTTTAAAAATTACATTGCGTTTTTTGTCATCTTCATCTATACAATTACTTGAATTGAACAATTCATCATTAAACTTTGCATTTTGAACAGTCATGTATTTTACGTAGAATCAGTTTTGAAATAAGGCAACTCTAGAATTTTCAATTTGTCTTCCTTCCTCTTTGCTTTTACCTTCGAGTTTGCGCAACCAGTTTCAAAAATACGTCAGGTTTCGTTGTCACTCTATCCAAGTCGATTGATTTGATTCTTTTCGTTTTTCAAATATTCAGTCGTATTTTCCTTAAAAAAAGTCTGCGATATTTCGACTGCATATTATGTAGCGTCAGTGCAATTAGGTATCATTGGAATAAGTGATCATTGGAACGGAAGACATAATTAATAATCGATTTGGAACTAATTTGCACTCTCTAAATTACTGGGTTTGGAAAGTCGAATAAAAACAGTAAGTGAATGTGTTTATTTCAAGTCTGGACCTTTTAACGCAATCAAAATTGATTTGAACCTAGAACAATCACACTGCCTTCATTCTGGCTTCATCATTTTCATTTTTTAAATAGATTGACACAATGAATTGGGTTGGTGGAGCTCGAGCTCGAGCAAGAGCTCAGAAACAACCTCACCCTCAAAGGGACGCCCGTTATGGAACTACATTTATGGAAGGTCCAACATTGGGTAACATGTCAAGCGGTGGGCCTTTGCCAGGACCTTCCACTGGTGGAGGTTTGACTGGTAATACTGCAAATCAAACGCATGATTATGGTCGTGAACCTCTAGGATTCTGGGCTACAAGAACCGACCGTAATGCAGATAACACCTCTCAGGGACATGGATTCGTCAATCCAAGACCACCACGAAGGGTTGTGCCACTTTTGGAATTTGCGGAGAGGAACTTACCGATGGGAGATATGCTGAGATTGCATTTAGACTTTGTTGTGGACATAACGCGTACTCCAGCTCCTATAATTAGAGAGTCGCCGTCACCATCGCCACCAGCATCACCATCCAACAGTGTTCTGGTGTCAGATTCGAACACTGACACCGATGTCAGTATGTATACCGCTGATGGAGGGTCCATGAAGATGTCCCCCTCGCCGAACAGAATTTCACCGTCATCGGATGGAAGTGGGAGGAACCCATTTGATCAAAAACTTTTTAGTATCCAACAAAATCCATTTTATGAATTTTCTTTAGATCATTAAATGAATACTTGTTTTTTAGTGTTGATTTTAGCGATTTGATCCATTCTGCAGCAAAAGCGCATATTTTATCCTTATCCAATTTCGTGTTGAATATAATTAGAAGGTCCTAGGTTTTTATTAAAAAGTCTTACAAATAATCAGAAACAATACATATCAACTTCTGCAGATTTTGCCACGAAAGTAAATCATTAAAATAATCATTTCGACGCTGAGTTGCAAGTCATTCCGGTGCTGATTTCGAATGATTCTTGGATTTTTTAAAAAATTGTCTTCAATTCAAAAGCGCATGACGCGACATAGCCCGTCTCGTCGCCTTTCACCCAAACTTTGTTCTGGTATTACACTTCATTTCATTGTCGCCTATTACCCCTGAAGACGTTCTCCAAATGCCGGCAAGCTCACTTCAATGCTTTTAGTGCTTCAAGCAGGTCTTCATTTCATTTCAACGTGTGCATTATTGCATTGGCGCACATGGCTTAGCATTTGTTGCGGTCTCGTCAAAAGTCTTAATTCTTATTTAAATTCATATTAAATCAGGTTGAATTTTTAATTAAAAGTTTACGAAAACTTTGAGAACTGACATTTTTGGGAACCAATCAGGTAAAAATCCTGCTCACATAATTAAAGTGTACGAATTCTACAGCGCCATTCATAGCAGAAGGCTAATATTTACTTTCCTCACTTAATTTACAGGTTCCGTTCCGTCCCCGGAGGCACTGACACTCGATATTTAAGAAGTGGGTTATCAAAGCCGAAGGCAAAGATGGGGAAAATGAAAAAGAAGGTAAGTCCATGTTACATTCAAATCATGTTTTTCAAATTATAATAAAAATAACTTTAACATGACAAATGCTAAAAAACTTAATTTATTTTATAATTTTAGTACGAGTGAGGAGAACAACGGAAGAATTAAACGCCACTAATCAGCTCAACTGGGATAGCGAGGAGGATCTGGTATCAGAACGGGTTGCTGCTCTTAATCAAACTCTCCTTCGAACATCAGATGCGCCTGTGGAGGAGCAGGTTCCAGAAATGGATGAATTCCCAGTTTCAGAGGATGCAGAAAAACTCGAAGAAATGAAACGCGAGGCGGAAAGAGTAAAAAAGTTGAAGAACCTTTTTGGAGGATTCAAGTTTTTCCTGGGCCGAGAAGTACCAAGAGAAGCTCTTTGCTTCATGATCAGAGCTGTTGGTGGTCAAGTTTCATGGGACCGTAATATTTTTCCTGGAGCTACCTTTGACGAATCGGATGAAAGTGTGACCCACCAAATAACTGACAGGAACTTGCAAGGGAAGCAGATTCTATCACGATACTACATCCAGCCACAATGGGTTTTTGACTGTATCAACGCGAGAGCAGTACTGCCAGTAGAAAAATATTTCCCGGGAGCTATTCTTCCCCCTCATTTGTCGCCATTCGACACTGAACGTGAGGGAGATTACGTTCCTCCAGAAAAGCGAAAGTTTGTGGATATGGAGAAAGGAATCATTGCACCAGAGAAAGCATTTGAGAATGACCAACCTAATGAAGGAGAAGACGAAGAAGGGGATGAAGAAGAAGACGATGATGATGATTTCGATTTGGAAGAGGATGACGATGAAGATTTGGATGAAACTACTGTTGCTCAAAGCGAATCTGAAGAGGATGAAGACCTAGATGAGGATGAGAAACGTTTGAAACTTTTGAAGAAACAGATGAAGGTGACGAAGGGAGAAGCGGAAGTTGTGGATGAATTGAAACGACGTGATGATGAGACCAAGGAACAGTGGCGTCTTCGATGCATGATGATCAAGAATAAGCATAAGCGATTGTACAGAAAAATGATGGATAGTAGAAGGAAACGCAGGAAGGAAGCTGAGAAGCTCGCTACAAAACGTCAACAATTGGACGAATCAACTTCAAAGAAAAAGAAGAAGAAAGTGAAGGCTGTGTAAATAATTAATTATTATAGGTATGCAATAAATGTTAAAATTTTCATTTTTCCTCGCAACTTTGTCCTTTAATACTTTTGTTTTGTTAAGGCTTATTTGTTTCTAAAATCTACGTTTAGATTACGTATAAGTTTTATCATTTTAGTGTTCGAAGTAAATAAGAAAATAAACTTTAAAAATCACATTTTTCGAAATCATTTTCATTCCCGACCTTTCATCAACTTTCTAGGCACACTTTATCTAAAATAAGTGCATTATTACATCCCGTTGTGAAAAATATAATCACATCTTAAACCTGCGTTGCATGTCTTTTTTTAAGTTTTTAGTCTTTTTTTCCTCATTTAATGTTTCCTGATTCCTCTTTCTATCCAAATCCATTTACACAATGTATCCTCTGGTGCAAGTCAAACCCAGACCCAATTAGAATTAGAATTCTCAAAAAAATTATTGCTCTTGTTATTGCACTTCTACTTCTTATTTCGCGATAAGAAAATTTTTTTCATACATTTTTGCAGCCACTGAAATAGAACTTTTATGGCGTTATTATGTTAATCTCTTTTTATTTCATAGAACATAATACGGAATTCTAAGAAACTATTAATACCGGACTTAATGATAAATAGGGACATTGTTATTTTTATTCTCGTTCGTTGCATGTACCTATGTAATTTATAGTAGTATAAATAATCATAAATAGCCATTATATCGGAACGGAAATTTAAGAGTTTGCTGAAAAATATTGAAGTGAAAAACGTGTAATTCCATATTCCATGCGAAGAGAAAAAACAGGCACAGCATTTCCTTTTTCATTAAAAAAACTTTATCGTTAATAAATTTTTGCTCTGTTCATATCTTCTAGGTACATATAATAAGATAGGTATATTATAAGAAACTTGACGGTTGACGGTTAAAGCAAAAACATACTCAAGATCTCTTGTTTTGATGATGCTGTTATTGCAACTTGCAATATCAAATCAAGGCAAGGTAAAGCAAAATGCATGTTTTGTGTTGGTAACTTTATCCAAGATTATCATTAATGAAGAAATGCTATTTAAAGTAGGCAGTAAGCATGGCTTGTTTTTGCGTTACATTAGATGGATATTAGATTAAGTACAAAGTATAAATAAAAAACAGGCTTTAGCGTGTAAAACTGAATGCATTTTTTTTTCATTTGACCATCATCATAATCATGATCATATGTACTTACTTACGTCTATATAGCTCATAATTTTTAGTAGTAAAAACAGGACGGATGAAGTTCGTTTGATGTTGATGTTGCTGTAAGTTGGCAGAGCATGGAATGATGCAACTTTTAATCCTTTCGTGTAGGATATCGTAGGCCATTACCTGAGAATGAGATAATAATAGCACAAATATCGTTAATAATAGTCATCGTAAATTTTATTTTTATGCATCACACTACTCGAACGAAACCTTAACTAACAAACTTTGACTTGACTTTAAATGAATACGTGTACCCTAGACCTACTGGGGAGAGAAAAGACATAATTTAGAAGGTAATGCTAATGACAAGACAAGCGAATATGAAAAAAAGGCTTATGCGTTAATTGTTCCTCCTTTTTAATAATATAATAGCATTAACAAACCTGTAAACAATGTTTGCAAAATAATACAATTTAAAGAAGCATTATAACAGTAGCGGTAGTGCAAATAGAAAATTGAAAATACTATCGGAGCTTTCACATTTATACCAATACGATATGACTTAAAGGAAGGAGATGGGATAATAAGTAATAAGATTAAGCAATTCATGAATCATCATCTCTGAACATTTAAAACCAAACGTAAATTAAACGCTGCATTTTAAAGCGTATGTTTAACACGCTTTCTTGAAGGAGTTCAATAGATGGAGCCGGCAAGCAGAAGGAAGATTAGATTCCAAAGATGTAGGAATAGAATAGGGGATGATTATTAAGTCGGTTTCCCCTTCTTCCATGTTATGTTCACCGTTGGAAACGGGATGGAACATGGAATAGGATTCCATGAGCTTTGGAGAGTTTCACTCCACACGCACGCACGTACCTCTACGAACGAACAAAGTATCGAATTTTGAGTGTGCTCGTTCTCTAAAGCATCAATTTATGTATGTTTTTTCGGAAGTAATTTCCTTCCATGAGTAAATTGCATGTGTAAAATCTAGCTTCATGAAATCTTTTTGATACGCTTCAAAGGAAAATTGTTTTTTATTTTAAAAATGATTTATCATAACTATTTTTTGTGACATTAACTAACTATGAGGTTTTTACATGCAGATAGATAAAAATATGTAGTGTTCGACTTGGCTTATTATTTTGAAGACTTTCTTTGTCTTCAGTTTTTTTCATGCTATTCTCTCATATTCTCTTCTCTTCCTCTGGGAGGAGGCAGAGCCAGAAGCTACAGCTACAAGGATGCTTTTAAAAGTTAAGTATGAGGTAGCTCTAAGCAGTTTTCTTGGCTTAGCTATTAACAATGATGACGATGACGGTGGTTTCGTTTCGTTAATGCTAGTCCAAAAAAGTGTTTCTTATTTTTTTCTCGAAAGAAGCAAAAGCAAGGAACAAAAATATGTTATGTTCTCTTTTCAGAAAAAAACTTTACTTTCAATGGGAACGAAAAACCAAAGAAGCAGCAGTAAAGTAAGTATATCTATTTGGTCTAAGGATGCGATACGGACACGGTGATATAGGTATAATGGTGTCTTTAGCATCGAGGAAAAAAAGATAACAAAGAGACCTTGTGTTACCCTTAATTTTATATCATCTAATGTTATTCTCCTGCTATCTAAAATGCCACCTCGTCATTCTCATTTGAAAAAAAAGAGTTTCATCTCTAAAGCCCAAGCAACGCAACACTCGACTCTTCTTCTTCTTCTTCAACTCCGTTCTCTTGGGTTTTGCTTGGTTGGGAAGCTGTAGGCGAGCAGGGAAGTCAAAATTTTTTTTGAAACCATCTTTTAGAACATGAAAAATTTTTAGAAAAAGGGAACTTTTTTTTCCTTACAGGTAAAATAAATATGGTATAAGGAAAGGAAGGATGATCTATAATAAAAATGAAAATGCAAAGCCATTGCCACTGCCATTACTGCTATGCTATATTATGCTACCTTTTTTTATATCTTCGTTCCTGCTTGTTGTAACTTATGTTGGAAAAAGGGGATGTGTGGATTGAATATTGTTGGTTTTACTTTTAGAAAGATGATTAAGACGACGAGAAATAGGGTTCTCTTTGGCCAGCCAAGCAAATAGTGCTGTTGGCTAATGTACATTATCTAACCATAAAAATCTTTTTAAAATCTCAAAACTCTCTCTCTCACTCTTTACCTTTGAATATTATGTAGTTTTTTTTATTTTATTACGTATTTGCTAAACTTTTAGACAGGTAGAGTTCAATTCTCACCATGTCTGAAAAACTATTTTCTGTTTCTAGTAGCTGACGTAAAATGTAAAATCGTGGATTTTTAGAAAAGATTTTCTTTCAAAACAAGACGAATGTGTTTTTACTAAAAATTTTATTACTGAAATTCCCTCCTCCTGTAAAAAAATAAAATTTAATCAGGCAAACATGTAAAGATTGCAAACACAATATGCATAATTGGTGGCTTGGATGCTTTCGTCATACCAGAACCCGAGCGGTTATCATTTAATCAGTTAAAGTGAAGCTCGTCGGCTTATAAACTGTCGTCCTGTTCTGTTCTGAGGTGAATGATCAAATTTGCCTGAAAGATTGGCAACTCCAGTGCTGCCTCTGTTAAAAAAGGAAAATCCAGAGGAAGTCTGAATTGAATTTGACGGTTTGTCGTTTGCCAAACACGGGTCAATTTATCTGGGCAATTTCGAATGATTTTTTTGTTCCTTTTTATTTTTCCCAAACAGTGGCCATGAACATTTTAAACAGGACATGACTTCCTACTTAACCCAAATGTTTAAATATTATAATTCCAGCGTTTCCTCCATCAACGAACGCGGCATTTTCTGTTTCATCCTTTGAAAAGGAAGTGGATTTTTTTATTCAAATAATCAAATAATATTTTAAGAATTGTAGGAATGTGTATATTTCTCTTTCACTTTCTTTTCTTCGCATCATCATATTTTTTTTCATCCCTTCATAGGTATCTTTTAAAACCCCGTATAAACTCCGGTATCGTACATCGGCATGACCATTATTATTAGAAAATTTGCCTCTTGCTTTTTCCTTCGGATCCAATCCAGTTCAAAACGAACACAATATATACATATTAAGAGTATGAGCTTCAATGCTGATTTTCTTGTGCCGAAAACCCAGGCCAGGGCCAGGACAAGCAACTATAAAGTGAACAAAGTATTTTTTCGCTATTTCAAAGTCCTGGATGCATGGTTGCTCCTACTCTTCCGTACATATTGGACCAAGATATATCGCCGCCGCTGCCGCTCACAGTGAGAATACATGTGACCCTCCTCTTCTATAGTTTTCTTCCCTTTTGGAAATAAATTTCCCAGTTGTAGGAGCAGCAGTAACATAACTATAATAATAGCAGCTGCTTTATTTTGTAGGTGGTGGTGGATGGTGGTGGTGGGTAGAAAAATGGCAAAGAGGGTGTATATACCATTATTGTAGAGTAGCATAAGGGAATAGATTTTTTCCCTAAAAATCCCGTTTAGTTTCACTTCGAAAGAAAAAAAACAAGTGCACTACAACTACACTCACATTAAAATGCAGGCATATGAAAATAGAATCAGCAAATCGAATCGAATATTATGGGGGTGCAGAAAACTAAACTAAAGTATAGGAGAAGTGGTAGATTCCGTCATTCCGTGCAGAAAGGAAAGGTTTCATGCTGATGATAATATGCTGGCGGTAGTGGTAGCATGCTAAAGCATTAGTATTCTTTGGTAATTTCTATTCAATTGATATGCAATTATAAAACCAGAAAGAAAAAAAAAACATTTTTGCACAATGAATAAAAATCTGCTGGTTTCGTTTGGCTTTAGCTCTCATGCGCTACGACTACGACCCTACGACGAATAAGTACATTGCCATTGCCATGTTCAAAGGAAGCCAACCCGTTTCATGGCCTTTCAATTTGAAATATAGCTATTTTAGGCGTTCACCAAATTTGTGTACACAATAAATATACTTTCTATATTCCTTGGGTTTAGGTTTGGTCTACCCGTGATAAAAACAACTCTAAAAAATCGTGGGGTATGTTGGAAGCGGAAATTACAATGAACTTCTAATAGGGCTACATTGCATTAAATTATCTGATCTCTTCTGAAATATCATTTAACTTCCCATTAAAACCTGCCCGCGGATGAGGGGGTATGGTATAGTTTATGCAAACGAAGTTTAGCTTCAAATGCAATTGGACGCACCCTTCAGCTAGCTCAAAATTGTCTGTAGAGAAGGAAGGCTACGTATATTTTTTATTTTCATCATCTCATCTCGATTTCGTTCGTTGGAAAAAAGTTAGGGCAAAATGAAGAAGGTACCATAATGTCTGCAGAATCAGAAGCAAATTTCATTTCCTGGAACGAACAGAGCTCCCTACCTAAAATATATTTGTCATTTAAAGTACATACCTATTTAGGCTTTTCGTGGCTGTTGAATCGTAACAGTTTACAGTTGAAGCTAAAAAGAAGACAACAACACAATGGTCTTTTACGATATACAATCCATTCAATGGAAAGACAGGCCATAATTTAAAAAACGCAAAAATGCTTTTTATTCTGTGACAAAGGTCAAGTTAAGTCCTTGTCCCTTATAAAAAGTGCATAATTGCAGCGGAGCAAAAGAAGTCTCTTGCAAAAGGAAGGAGAGGTAGCCAAAAAGAAGCTAAATTGCCATTGCTGCTTTTTGTAACAAAAATATCAAAGGAAATAATAATAACAACAATACCGTAAAGCAAGTTGAAGTTGGTCATGCCTTTCAGGTATTCACTTTGATCATCACAAGAAAACAGTTTTCGCTTCATATAAAAAAGGGAATTTCAGAAGGGGACAGCCAAATGGACGGCTACGGTTACGACGACAAGGTATAGTACAATATGTATTTCTTAAAGATGCGTATAATTTAAAAGAAGAAAAAAAAACAACTGGGGAGTAATAATGGAATGGTAGTAGGTACGCAATAAAAGTAAAAATGAGTAGGTACAAGTTAGTAAGTAAGTAGGAAAGATGCAATGCAATACAATATATTTTTATTATGAGCAGTAACAAGTAGTGTCATAGTCGTAGAAGGAGATGAGTAAGAAAATAAAAACGTGTTTTATAAAAGCTGAACATCACAACACATCGTCATCGTCAAAATCATCATGGACATGGCATGGCCTTCGCCTTAACTCATGAAATTCCATTCCCCTTCAAGAAGTAAAAAAAAGTAGAGCTAGGCAATGGCAGTAGAATATTGTAGGTGGCTCTTTATGTATGTTGGTAAGGCATGCATTCGATATTTGGAGGAAACAAGAAAGAAAAAACTGGAGTTGGAGGATTTGAAAAATATTATTAAGAGAGCGGTACATATATTCGCTTTGCCTGTAACTTGAGTTACCCTTCTTTTTCTCGTCGATCTTTTTTCTCCTTTTTTTTATCCTCCGAAAGAAGGAAGGAGGAAACCACTTTCTGCCTCTTAGGTCTCGTGTAAAAGGATGGCGACTTGCGAGAACGTGAACGAGCAAAATATACAGAACCGAAACCGAGTGCGAGTTATTCCAGCTTCGTACGTATCTTGGGGACCTGCTTCTGCTTTTGTGTCTTAGTCCAAAGCAACATAGTCTTTTGGAGAAGAACCAAAAGAGATGTATGCATGCTTAGGCATCGATGCCACTTTGTTTTGGAATATAGAAAACATGAAAAAATCATTATGCGTTTTCCATGCAATTTCGAGGTAGCGTAGTTAAATGCAATGTTGTCAATACTTGGTCAATACGGAAAAAAAAAATTGTTTGTCTTGTGCAAATAATGTTACACGAACGAATGAGTGAGTCTCATTTTCTCATCTTTTGTATCAAACTTTGGCTATTACGTATGTGTTACCTATGAAGAAAGAAATTAGTTACTGGGCAAAGTATAAAAGTTAGTACAGACTTGGAATTGTGTAATATGGAATATGGACATGAGCAATTCATGTAGTACACTCGCATTCATCCAAGATTTTTATCACAATTTTTTTACTAATAGAGGGGAAAATACACGAGAGATGTACACTACACTACATAAGTAACTGAATTGATGACTAAAAATATTAAACCTTGCAATATGAATAGTATTTTCGATTATCAATTCGTTGGAGGTCGGAGACATTTATTAGGTATAATTAGGTTGAATTTAAGAACAATGTTGGGAGCAATTAACTTTGAAAAATTTTAATGATCCTTTATTCTTGGAAGGAATTTTTATGTTTTACAATATAGCGCAGTTAATACATACATATAATATTTTAAAAGACATAATATTTCTTAGCGATCGTATTGGATTGGAGTTTTTAGTTGACATACAATACGTTTGAAGACTACACAGAGAGAGCAGATGGGGCTCTGTGTATTGAATTGATTTGGTTTGGAATAATGGAGAAGGGGAACAGTGTGTTTCTACTTATATATTTCCAACTAATTAAATTTCGCCGATGGGGCTCATCGACCATATATATACCCGATTCTAAGCAAGCAGCAACACTACTACTAAGTACCACTGCTTGCATTAAACTTTGATTAGTTTCGACTTCAATTTCATGTATAATGAAATGATGAAACTTGTTTCTGAAAATTATACAATTGCAAGAATCGTTATATGATTCCGACAAATTTTAAAGAGAAAGAAAAGGCTTCAGATGTGAAACGCATGAAATGATGTAATAAGCATCCGTGTCGGTTCCTAAGAATAGGGTTTGCTTTATAATAGCGAATCATTTTACTTGCGTAATTTTACTCTTTGCCTATTGATATTCCTTTATGCATACATTTTCATTCCCTTTTTCCCACTTACTACTTTCAAGAGAGAAATCCATAAAATTGCATTGGGAAGTGAATTGAATTGAGTTAGCATGTGTACGTACCTACGTAGGCATACAGTTTATTTTGCTTAATGCATAATATGGTTTGTCAATGAACAAACTCTTCAGTAACAAGTGAAAATGAATGTACCTATGTTTGTATGTATATATCCAACCATAGGGGAATATGAAAGCAAAATGAAACAAAACTTATAAAAAACTTCTTTACAAAAGCTATAATTCACATTGGGAAATAATAATATAAGGAACTAAACAAAAACGAAGCATTGGTAGATATGTAGGTACGTACGCAGAATGATGTGGATGCGTAGGCATTTTAAGTAGGACTAACAACATATGAAAACACCTTCCTACAAAAAGTATCTTTTAAAAAAATCCTTTATATTTTCTTCCTTCACAATGTACCAATACAGCAAGAGCCATGCCACAGAGAGATACACACGACCATTTGTCCTTTACTCGGTCATGGAGTAGACGAACTGGTAGGGCCGCATAGTAAAAAGTAAGAATGATATAACTTTTTTAAAGTCGATTTTCGGCACAGAAACAACAGTCAGTCGAGTTAGACCAAGCCAGAGCCAGTCTAGGCAGAATGTAAAGTGCATGAATGCATTTATAGCTCGCTCACATACATCCCTACACACACATTTTACTCCGCACTCACACACTCTCTCCTTTTCAGTAACTATTCTCTGGGCTCGGCTGAGGTTGAACTGAACTAAACCATTGCATAAAGGGGGATGATGATACGCACAAAAAAAATTGAAAGCAAGTTAAAGTTACAAGCAATAGCAAGGCTTTTGCAAGACAAGAAGGATAGAAGAAAGAAGGCAACTTTATTTTTTCCCGAATGAATATTTCGTTGCCTGTGAGCCTCACTCACAATCGCAATCAGGCTGAGAGGAAAAGGAAAACGATGGATTATAATCAGGCAATTCTGTGCCCAACCATTTTAGATGATATTCAACCATCCAGAGAGCGTGTTGCAAGTTGCAGCTCTAGCTTCATGTGAAAAAAGTAAAAAACCTTCTGCCATTCCTTCGTTCATTCTTCTTTGTACAACACAACCACTTTTGCTTTGAATCTTCTCTGTTTTTTTTGCCCTTTCATAATAATAAAAGTTACGACTCCACCAACCACCACTACTACTGCTGTTGTACGACATTGCAGTAGTAAGAAGTTGCTTTAGACACAGACGGTTTTGGGTTTTCTCTGAATCTGAAGAAGCAAAGCAGCGAAGAAATAAAGTAAGCAAAGCATTACAAATGCAAAAAAATCGTGAATCTTTACCCTGTATTGTATTGTTGAAAATAATGCATTTATTTTGGAGATAGAAAAAAAAATTCTTCAGGGATATATACGTAGTATAAATATGTGTTTTCAACCAGTTTTTCTATAATTACTACATTAAAAATGTGATAATAAATAGTTTGCAAAGTACTGTACTACGGTAAGTAAGGGATAATCACATTTCTGCTACTCCTCTTACTTACGGCAAAAAAAATATTGTTTTTCAGTTCAGTTTTCTCTTGTGCCTGTTTTCGATTTCAAAAGTTACCGTTCTTGTGAAGGTATGTATGTGTGTATGCCTAAATGTTTTTGAATAAAAAAAGGACAAAGGCAAGTTGAACTGGGAGCTTTTTGTTTTTCAAGGAACATATTACATACTTACTTTCCTGCATGGATGAAAAATGTTATATGTACTTCGCATTAAACCTGTGCGTGAATACGTAATCATTTTTTTTCATTAATTTGTTTAGATATTCCATTTAGATAACATTCAATCAAATCAAACTCGGCCAAATGATCAGGCTAGTCTCATGACTTTGCTGTTAATTACACTGAAATTGCGTATGAAATTCTAACATTCCTGATGATTGCGACGCAGCGTCATCACATCA
>JAHZMX010003588.1:0-12120 GCA_027743895.1 Seira musarum
ACAACATCGGTCTACCCCCAACGGAGTCTTCCAAAACGACTCTGGAGAAGATAAAAGGCTTGTCATGTTGATGTCATTCATTATCTGTCATCTCATTGAATTCTATCTAAAGTTATTTTAAAGTGTACCTCTTCGACTCCGACGACTCGGTGGGATCCTCATCGGAGAGCCTCTTCAATCCACCGTGCGTGACTGGGGTTGAGGAGGGCAAGGAATTGGGTCGGTGGGAGGAGGCTTGTTGGGACTGTTGCTGGGGTTGTTGCTGCTGACCTTGTGACTGGCTTTGACTTTGATGCACCTGCTGTTGGGGTATTACAGCCATCAACCCCGTTCCCGTGCGGATTGGTGGGAAAAGGAGGGAACTTCCATCTAAACAAAAAATAATTCACATATTTTTTTTTTAAATAATCAAAGAATTTTTAGAGATTTTTTAGAGGAAAAATTGCAAAGAAAGAAAAGAATGGTTTTCTTCAGAACCGGAAGTAAAAATAGAGCATAAAAACCATATCACTAGTTTTCATAATTTTTTAGTTGCATTTTCAAACGGATCATGTGCGTCAACGGATTTAAATGCTTTCTTTTCGTACTTTTGCCAAATCCGTTACATTTTTCGTCTTTTCAAATAAATTAGAAATCCGTTATAATTTCTTTTAAATAGTTTATGAAAATGTAAATTCATCATTTCCTTTTCGTCCTCAAATCCGTTGGAATTCCAAATCTTATTCCTTGTCGTTTCAAGTTAATTCAAGACTTTCACGTGACTTCAAATCCGTTAAAATGAATATCTTTCTTTCAGTTAATATTTTAATGGAATTACAAAATATATTTTTTGTTAATTAATTAATTCAGCTCTATAAATATCAAATCAATTAAGAATTTTTTCTTGAAAACCGGAAATGAATATGAAAGAAAAAACCGTTCTGACTTCAAATTCATTTTGAATTCATTTCATGGATATGGTTTTACATTTACTCATTCCCTCCGGTACAAAGCAAAGCACATGTCATCATGTCAATGGGGACGTATAAGCATCATCATTTATCAAATCATCAGTTTTATCATCAGAATTTTTTATCTGGACCTGGATTTCTCTGAAATTACGTAAACTCTACGACAAATAAAAGTTATCTAATAATTTCCCTTCATTTTTTGCAAAAGCGATAGCAAAACAAACAGAAAAAGATAACTGCATAACATAACCTCATCAAACATGAAATAACGGTAAATATTTTTTCGCTGAATTCATTTATGATTACAGATTACGACGAAAATTGACAAAAGATGCACTCAACTCAAAATCAGAATCAAAATCGATCCAATATCCAAACTCGACTCAGCTTTGCTTTCGCTTGGATTTTAAGCTTTTATCGTGCTTATCAATTATCACTTTTGGGATATTTTTTCTCTGATAAAAAAAAATAATTTGTGATTGTGTGACGACGACGAGTTCAAGTTAAGCAAATACCACTCGACTCGACTGTGAATGCGACTGGAGAACGAAAAAAAATTAAAGTGATAATAATGATGATATGAATGCAGGAACTGAGTGAGCTGAGGAGAAGAGACAAGAACAAGAAAGAGTCAACTTTGTTTCAACTCATTCCAATCCAATCGCATTCAATTCCCATCCATATAAAATCCAGGTCAAACTCCATTCAATTATCTATCTGACTTGACTTGACTCATGATTGTGATTCACGAGATAAAAAAAAGAGGATGACCAAAGCCGAGTCAAAGTTCTATATTTAACCCATCCATTTGGATTTGGAAATAAGTAAGCAGAGATGGCAGTTTCATTTTTAAAATTGTGCTTTTCACGAAAGTGGGGAATTTAAAAAAAAAAAAACGAATTTTTATTGGAAACACTAAATAATTAAGCCGTCAGTAATTAACATTTGTGGAAAATAGTGGAGAAAATTGTGAGGACATACGACAACACAATTTTTAGCCATACCGGACCAAAATGTAACGGATTCAGATTTAAAGAATTAAAGAAATGAAGATTATCCGATACAGTTATAAGATCATGGACCAAAAGTAAATTACAGTTTAACATCCGCTATTTGAATTCATTGGAAATTGAAAAGAGAGGATTCCACCGAAATAAAAACCTCATAAAACCCTTTTGACAATTCTGGACAATCCTGCTATCTATCTATCAATCCGGTTGAGTCCAGTCCAAAGATAAAATGAAATGATATTCAATTCAAACCCAAAATCCAAGCCTAAATTCAATCATCTTTATCAGCCTTACTCACTTCAGGTACTTTTAACTAACAAACCCTAAACCAAATCCACATTTTATGTTCGTCATTAAATATTTTTATCGTCATCTCGTCATTCATTTTTTCTCATCTTCACTTCTCTTATCATCTGGACCTGGACTGTCCCTTTTTCATCCATCCATGGATCATATCATGATCATGGATATGGATTGGATAAATTCATGAACAAAATTTTATTTTTCTTATCGTCCGTCCATCCACTCACTAGTTTGCACAGGATAAAAGTGGGCTCATGATAAGCAAAAAAACGACTTAAATTAAATAAATCATAATCAGCTCAGCTCATGGGACATCAACATCATCGTCATATCTCATATCAGCAAATATTTAAAATTATCCCTTTACAATTTTTTTTTTTCAACTTTTATCACATCGACAAAAATTTTATTTATTTTTTGATAAGCCCTCACTCTAGCCATGATGATGATAAGGCTATTTCTTTGTCGTCTGAAATATTTAATTTTTTCTCTGAATTTCTCCAAAAAATATTCATACGGGAAATTGGAGAGTTCAACGGCTTCCGTTTTATTTATGCAAAAAATAATCTGTCCATTTTGGCTAAATTTGCATAAAAGAATTGAACACGTGAATCGTGAATCGAGCGAGACTGTGACAACGTCATCCAATGCCATTCCGTCATATCAGCATCATCAAAAAAAAATCGCTGATCTTCTGATCGGATCAAAGACGAACGACTAAAGGAGAGTTAAAGACAAGTCATGCTGAAAGCACATGGTCTACGTTATGTAATGCAATGGAATGGACTTCTCTGCTGCTTTCATTCTGTTTTTTTTTGGTTTTGGCGACTGGCGAGCGAGGAAAGTGGAACGTCATCAACATGTCACAAGTCACATTCTGATTCATGAAATGAAAAAAGAAAAGATTTGGAGTAACGAGTCCAAGCGAAGCTAAAGCCAATGCAGAGGAATGCAATAGCAATGCAGACATTTCTGCTAGAGTAAAAGTCAGGTCATTTTTATCATATGCACAACTCGCGGTTCGACTCGTGATCGTGATTCGTTACTCGCTCACGTTATTACAGTTACGTTACGATGCTTGTTTGTTTTCTTGGATTTTGGATTTGGATCAATTTCTGAAATTGCAGAGATGCAAAGAAAATTTCTTTTAAAAAAAAACCCGGGAATAAAATGCTGCTTTCTCCGAATCGAACAAACCGGAAATAACGGATTTGTAAATTAGAATTTCTTTAAAAATAACCCGGGAATAAAATGCTGCTTTCTCCGAATCGAACAAACCGGAAATAACGGATTTGTAAATTAGTTGGAATAAGAAACGGAAACGGATTTACAAATTTTTTGAGCGGCGTATTTTAATAGAAATAACGGATTTAATTGTGCTAACTGCAAGTGAATTAGCAATAAAATACCAGCGCAACAGTAACGGATTCCGGATTTGATTTTGATGGACAAAAAAAATTAAGAATTTCACTTCAAAATAACGGATTTCGCAATGGAGAATTAGAATTCCAATCCTTTTTTATTTAAATTATTTTAAACGTCATTCCAAAATAATGTATCACTGACGGATTTGAATTCGAAAAATTTTTTATTGCCATCCCTGATTGTTCTGACATAACCATAGTCGTTTTTATCAGAGAAAATAGGAGTCGACCGACTGAGACAGTCGCGAAAAAAAATTTGTTTTCAACTTTCGACCCTTTTTTCTAATCTGATCTAATCAAGAAAAGCTGAATCGGATCTGATCTGTCTCTGGCATGGCTTTGGCTTACGATACCAATTGCATTGCAAATTTGCAATTACAAACAAAAATCTGGCAAGCTAAATGCATACCATCACATCACACATAAGTCACAAGTCGAAGTCACGTACGAACACGTCCAAGAGCCAAGCTTTGGAAAGCATTTATAAAAATGGACTAATCTTTCGCAATTTAATCTTCAAATCAGATGCTTTTATCCCCATTGAAAAAAAAGAAAGAAAGAAGCTTTTTTAAAGAAATAATTTTTAGGTATGTAATATTTTTGAGTGTGACGTAATACTTGTTTTTAGGTGAGCATGATTCAGAGACGTACCACTACTTGTACTGTTGTGTGAGGTCGGGACGGAAGTGGCAGTCGCAACAGCAGGTGGAATGTTAATGCTGTTCACAGCCGCACTACTCTGACCCGCAGCAGCAGCAGCCGCTGCCGCCATACTAATCCTATGGCTATGATGGGAATGAGACATCGGATGCACAGGAGGTGGAGGAGGATGATGAGGAGGAGGTGGTAAATGATAAACGCCGCCATTCTTCTGAGGTCCTGATCTCGGACTGGGTTGATTACCCCCCTCCACCCCCTACACCAACACTACTTCCTCCTCCTCCTCCTCCAGACTGTGTTGTACCCTGTCCTCCTCCTCCTCCTGTTGGTGATGAATCCGGGTACGCGCCACACATGGACATGGACATCATGCCCCCTCCACTGACCACTGTACTAACTCCAGAATTATTATGGAGGATTATGATGATGATTTTGATGATGATGTTGCTGGTGTTGATGATGGTGACCACCACCAGTACTAATGCTTACTACACTCCTGGGCTCGGTGAACACTGGGGGAGCGTGGGAGGAGGAGGGTACACCGATGATAGAAGGTCCCGAACCACTTACACCAACACCTCCACCAACTCCTACTCCACCACCACCACCACCACCGCTTCCCACCGCACTTTTCAATACTATTAATCTAGCCACTGTGGAGGAGTCACAGGAGAGTGTGGTGTCCTTCGGACCTCTCTCCAAAACATACATACATGAACAATGTCTTTAAAATCCACAAAGAAAAATTCCAAGAAAATGAAATCGGTGATTCCAACCTCACCGACAAAAACAAAATATCTCACTTTCCCCTTCAAAAATCAATTTGAATTATTTTTTTTGGAATCAAACTTTCTCCTCCAAACTACCTTGACACAATCACAATCACAAATAACCCGTTTCTCTTTTTTTTTGTTGTGTACCCAAAAAAAAATTGTCTCGCTCGCACATTCGATTCAATTCACTCACAGACACGAACTGAGTAAGAAAATCCCTTTTACCAGGAAACATACGCGGCGGAGATCCCGAGCGAGTCTTACTCGTCGTGAGTGAGTATGTGAGTCGTGGTCGTGAGTACAACACAAGTTGAGTCGATAATATTTTTATTTTTCTGGCTTGGCTTTGGCTTTTGCCTACCTCACATCACATCACATATTTTTTTTCTCCATTTAATCCCACTGCATCAAGTACATGAGCTCTAAAAAAATTATTATCGAGCGATGTGAGTTCTGCTGGTTTTGGTTCTGGTTCTGTTAAAAGTCCATCTCCTCCAAACGCGAGTGAGCCAAACAAGCAGGTTCCACAATTCCTTTTTACAAAAATAAGACAAGAGTATTTATGCGTCGCGTCTCCAATGAAAAAAATAGTGAAACGTGTGGTTTGGTTTTTGTGTGGTGTGGTGTGTTCATCACATCACATCAGAACGAAACTATCGTCATCGTCGTATGTACACGAAAGGAAGAATCAGCGTTTATTATTCCCTCTTGAAAATTGAGGAGAAAGGCTATGAGCTACACGACTACCTAAACTAAACGTAAAGGACATGTAGAAATTATGATTGTGAAGAGAAGAGGAGAGTAGGAGTAGTAGTTGTAGTAGTAGTCATAGGGGATGAAACCATTACTCGTGTTTAAAAACAGAATTGTAATTCCAAATCCGTTTTGTATTCAGATTTTATAAAACATCCTATTTTTCTTTGGCAAAGTAATTTGGTCAATTTTCAATTTTTCGAATTTTTCGTATTTCGAATTTCAAACCAATTTTGAAATGAAATGAAATTTTTTAAATTAATTTTTAAACTCTTCAAATTCTTTCAAATCAGTTTTAGAAAATGACATGAAATGGATTTGAAAAAAATTGAATTTCAAATTTTGAAAAACCTAAGCCAAGTCAATTCAAAATCTGATTTCTTAATTTTCCCCGATTCATAATTTAAATGATTTGCCCTCAAAACTAAAAAAATTAATATGCAGCTCGTATAAATACGTAGGTTTTTTATTCTATTTGTTTAATGAATGAGTTTCATGGATCCTCTTGCCCATTTTCGGTTTTGATATGCTCCAGCATTTAACTAGACAAACAGGTTCACTTGATATATGAAATGGGTTCGATGAGGAAAAAATTGACAACAAAAAACAAAATAACGAATTCGATTGGAAATGATCACATTTATTTTTTAAATCATGCTTAAGTTTTTTAAAGCTCTACTTTGATTATAAAATATTGAGTAAATTTTTTAGACCATTATTTCCTGCACTCAACCATAACAGCCTTTTCTGTCTCAATATTTCCAAAAATAAAATGAACATGAATTCCTACACATGATTTTATACTTTAGAGGTCATACTTATCATCATACTCATAGTCATAGTCATGTACATACATTAACCGAATCCAGTATATTTTTTTTTTCACGGACCGGCCATACCAGACCAGACCAAGTCAGGCCAGGTTTTACTAGGTAATATGTACATAAATTCCTTTATAAAAAAAAGAGAATGCCCACTTACTCTACACATCACAATACAAAATACAATCATAATCATTATCACAATTTAAGGAAAAAAAATCCTTTTTACAACTACATGCCATGCCAATGCCATGACATGCCACTACTACTGCACTGCTACGTAAGCAAAATATGCAAGCATGTACCTTCTTCACGAAGTTGTACCCCCAAAAAAATATTTTTTTTTTCATGCCAGACCAGACCAGACCAGTCCATAATGGAATGGAGGAGATGGTGATAAAGGCAAACTACAAATACACTTACACCCCGACCAAGTCGAAATGTTGCGAGTGGACCCGACCAAAACTACTTTTTTCAGATAAGGAGAGATGTAATGGCAATGGCAGTAGTAATGTACCTCGTTCGCTCGACTCATACAATTTTTATATTTATAGCATAGCTATAGCTATAGCTGATTGCGATTGTGACTTGGAGGAAAATATTTTGGAATTGAATTACATTACGATACAGCTACAGCTATGATCACAGAGGAGAAGAGTAAATGTATGTAAACCATGAGCCAAAGCCAAGACTAAAATCTTTATGAATTGAATTGAGAATGGAGCAGAAAAATGTGGAAGGATTATGCATGGGTTTTGGGTCTGAAGAAAAAAAATCCGTTAGGACGACAGGACAGGTCTGTAGCAGAAAACTAAATATTTTTTACGGATTCGCCAAAAACGGCAAAAGAAACAGATTTTTTTTGTTAATTTTAGCGGATTTTAATTTCGCCCAATTTCATAAAATATTTAGTTTAATATATTTCTGCAAATGTAAAAGCTAAATCAGTCGTTTTTGAGGCCGAATCAATTTATTTTTTAATCCGTTATTAACGAATCGGTAAAAGATTCCAGGATTAACCAAATCCGTTAATCCCGATCAAAATTTTGAAAGAATTTTTTTCACATTTCCAATACGATTCCAATCCAATCGATTCTATTTTATCACCCAGCCCACCTGCCGGGCAGATTCTGCCCATTCATTTCCATCTCTGTTTTCATCGAAAACCTCGCCTCGTCTCAAAGTCACACAACTTGTGACTGACTCGACTACTCACTCGTTCACACTCACTCTTCTTCCTTCTGTTTCTGTTTGTGTATGATTTCACGATGATGATCATGATGATGATGACGATGTCGTTTCGTTTGTTTCTCTTCTGCATCACATCGCATCTTCAGGCATTTTTAGAGCCAAGCCAGTTTTTTTTATTACTTTTGAGGAGGAGTACATGGCTCAAGCCAACNCACAACTTGTGACTGACTCGACTACTCACTCGTTCACACTCACTCTTCTTCCTTCTGTTTCTGTTTGTGTATGATTTCACGATGATGATCATGATGATGATGACGATGTCGTTTCGTTTGTTTCTCTTCTGCATCACATCGCATCTTCAGGCATTTTTAGAGCCAAGCCAGTTTTTTTTATTACTTTTGAGGAGGAGTACATGGCTCAAGCCAACTCAATCAGAAAAGTACCCGACGCAGCACTCGATCCTCGTTCTCCTCTCCTTGGAACGATGTTGATGTTGATGATGATGATGGAATGGAATGGAGCCCCGCAATAAATTCATTGTTACATTTAAAGAAGGTTGGCTTGGCTCAACTCACGGGATTCCGGCACATCAGCTTTATAAAATGCACATACATTTTTACTTTGTCTTCTTCCTTTCCTTTTCGTCCTTTACGGAATCGACTCGATTCGAAGCCAAACCAAAAAATATTTTTTTTGAGAAGAAGAGGAAAAAATAGATTTTCTTAAAAACACGAAACGGATTGGATTGGATGGAGCAAGTTTTCGTGCATTTTTTTTCGTTGCATGCACCAGCAGGAGCAGTTGTTGTGGAGGTAGAGGTACATACTTACCTATGTTCAGTTTGGGTTTGGATCGAGTTTTTTTGGAGGAAAGCATGCGATCGATTAAATACGATTTTACGAAAAAAAAAATCCATAGCTCCTGCCTGACTCGATTCGGTCTAGAATAGCGCTCGGAGTCCATTCTCTTTTGGGTAAAAAAAATTATCTTCGTTTTTTTACGAAGTAGTTGGAAACATGCAAAGTCATAATAAACACGAGAGGCGAGAGAGGGGAGAAAAATCTTAATGATTTTTTTAGTCCACGCCATTGCATTGCCACGCCATGGCAAAGAAGAAGAGTGAAAATGAGAATGAGAGGTGGACACGCTAAGAGAAATACTTTTGGTAAAAAAATTATCTTCGTTTTTTTACGAAGTAGTTGGAAACATGCAAAGTCATAATAAACACGAGAGGCGAGAGAGGGGAGAAAAATCTTAATGATTTTTTAGTCCACGCCATTGCATTGCCACGCCAAAGCATAGATGAAGAAGTGAAAATGAGAATGAGAGGTGGACACGCTAAGAGAAATTATAAATCCTTGAGACCAGACCAGACCAGTGACCAGCAGGCAGACTACGGATAGACAAGACAGATAGAACGACATGTGTTTTCTCTTTGCCTTATTGACAATGGTTAACGGACCGGGACCGGACCTGGGTAATAGTCCAGCCCATTCCATTGTCAATATGTTTGAGAAATAGTTAACGGATTTGATTAGAAATCAGGAAAACGAAAAAAAAAACAAACATTTTTGAGACAGTTAAAATGTGAGATTACGTCCGTTAAAATTAAATACAGTAACGGTTTTGGAACCCAATTGGGACCCAATTTAAAATAGAGACGCAATCACTGTCTGGAAAATACTTGACGTATTTTGCTTGGTTAAGAATGAAACAAAAGCTCCAGAATTTTTTTTTTGTTCCTGGAACCGGAAAAATAAAAATTTTAAATCCGTTAGAACGACAAATTTGACGGACCCGTTTTCCCGCCCAGTTTTTAAAACCCTGAATATTTTCGAATTTAGCCCATCCATCTGTGAATTTTTGAATTTACACTCAAAATCATTCCGTCATTGGCATTGGTAATGAATGCTCTTGTCTTGCGTTTCAAGTTTTTCAGTTATTTTTTCACTTGCATGGCGGCATGCAACAGTATTCGGCATTGCAATGCAATAAACCGAGAACTATCCTTATGGGTTCACTGTTCACTCACACTCACGCTCATTAAGGATGCATGCAAGTTTTTAAAAATTGAAAATATTAAATAAAACAGGAATTGTTACTTTTTCTTGAAGGTTCGAACTTGAAACTCGAATTAAAACAAAACTGGTCGAATTCAATTGCAAAATTGCTTGTACAGCAATTCACGCCTCGTTCGTTCGGTCGGTCGGCTGATTTGAATCTTGTTTCTTTTTTTGTGTCATTGCACCTAAAACCTAAACCAACAAAAAATTCCTATGGTCAGCTCAACTCTCATCTCATTCAATTTAATTCAATTCACTTCTTTTCTTCAGACTTCTTTATTGTTTCCGGTAGATCAGATATGAAGATGCGAAGAAGAGATCAAGACTGGTCCAAAAAAAAGAAAAGTGGACGAACCGGAATTTATTTTTAATTTTTTGGCAAAATCATAAAAACCGGCCACTCGATCGTCTGCAAAAGATGCGCAAACTTAATCTGATGAGATGACACTCGATGTACCGGCATCCCATGAGAAAAACAAACAAATTTTAGCAGAAATTCCGATGCATTAAATGATGACCAGTGGCCGTAAAATAGGGAGTTTCGGGTCTGCCTTCACTGCAGTTTTTTTTGGGGGGAAACGCAAACTCGAACGAGGCTGATGACAGGACATGCGATCATGATTTCGTTGCATGGTCCATCCCAATTTTCATTTCATCATGAAATGAAAGCGTGCAACTTCAGCTGGCCTGGCAATTGCAAAAAAAATTTCGTTTTCCGAATCACGTAAAGTTACATGATCAAACGCAACCAAAACACACTTTTACAATTCCAATGAATTCTGGGAGAAAATTACAGGGAAAAACGAACAAGCTCGTCAACCATAAAAAGCATTTGTTTTCATCCGTTCCAGGTTGGATTTTGGTGGTTTGGTTTGCGTGACAGTGAGCAAATAAAAGTGACATCATCTCCGCAAACAAAAGAAAAACAAAAACAGTAACAGTTGCAGGAGTAGCAGGAGTAAAAATAAATTAAATAATTTTTTCTATTGTTTAAAATGTGTAAGTTCCATTCATCATGAGAGGATGACATGATCATGAGTTGATGGACTGCAATATAGTATTTTTTATGGGAATGGAAAGCATGCAAGCACGCACTCCTTCCCATTTTTTCGCGTCAAAATTCTAAAAATGCAAAACGAAGCGTAGAGAAATTAAATGCACGAAATAGTTTTTGAAAAATGCATGGGGGAAGCTTAAAAAAAGGAAAGTGGAGGATATTTAAAGATGGGTTATGGGCTCCGAACGCAGCGGGTTTGAATTGAACGTATTGACTAACACACAAGGGAACAACCCCAAGTGCCCCCCTAACCGCATACTTACCAGTCATACTGTCTAGATAAGTATTTTTTGCTGCTTACGAAACAGTTTTCATTTATTTGCGAAAACTTCACAATTATTTTAAATATTAATTTTTGTGTGAAAAAGTATTTCCTCTGCAGAACGATCAACGTCTCATTTGAAAATCAGAGGTGTTGGGTGTATTTTCAATGGATGGATAGACCGTCTCTACCGTCTACAAAAATTCAAAAAATGAAGATGATTTACAATTTCGCTAGGGATGTTGATGCTCATCAAAAGTATTTAATATTTTGGCATAAAAATTAAAATCAAAAACAATTGAGACGTTTTCAAGGAGAAATAAGAACGGACTCGAATTCAGAAAAAATCCCGATCCAGACAGTATGTCGGTATATATGCGATTAAGGGGGGACACCTGTGGCTGTTCCCTTGTCAGTCAGTATTCAAGAGAAAACAAGAACGGATTCATATTCAGAAAAAAATGCTGATTCAGACAGTGTGTTTATAATATGCGATTAAGGGAGGACACCTATGGCTATTCCCTTGTCAATCTGTATTCAAGAGAACATTTCGAATCCGTTATTCTCCCTGAAAATTCTCTAATCCGTTACTACCCCGGATCTTCCCTGATTGTTTACCAAAACCCGTTTTGTCCAAAGCCATTATATATTCATGAGAGAATTTTCCCTTCCATTGTCCATCCAGTGAAAGCATGCGAAAAAAAGTCAACAGCCCACCCCAATCCACCTACCTATTTTCTTTGTATTTATTTGTTTTGTCTCGAATGCCTATGGAAGCGATATTGATTTTTTTTCCACGAACGAAGCACATGTCATGTCACATCCAAAACAAAAAGTCATTTAAGTAGAAGTA
>JAHZMX010003589.1:0-15559 GCA_027743895.1 Seira musarum
ACGTTACATACATAACTTATATGTATTCATCCTCGATAAAGTGAGGGAAGAAAAAAGGTGCAAGTGTATAGCATACATTTTATCAAGGTGGGATAGTGTAGTAATATTTGTATTTTGTAGATATAAAAAATTATATTGAAAAACGTGTATATGTTGTAGGGGCAAAGGCAAACACCCTCATCTCTCGTCTGCCTCTGCCTGCCCGAGTGTGTAGACTGAAAGAGTAAACTAGCCAACAATGCTTAAGTACAATGGGCCAGTGAACGCCTGAAAGTTGAAGGTAGTGAATTGCCATTGCACTCGGCACTCACTACTTACTTCCATTCCAGTCCAGTTTAATATGATGTGATGAAAAAAAAACGAACATAAGTATATTGTTGGCTTGGCTCTTGGCTCAGCACTGTAAAAAGTGGAAATGAATCTATGAGAGCTGCAGAGTGAGTGAGAGTTAGTCGTGGTGCGGTGGATGGTGGATGAAGTAAAAATTACTGAGGGAGTAGTGAAAAAAAATAACACAAGTTCTCTACCCTAATGCAGGTTAGAATAGAAGAAGAAGAAGTGAAGCTTCAAAAGTGAAAAGGCATAATAATGCTTACATAGATTCCGGTTTTTTATATGAAAAGTAAAAACTGTTATGTTTGTTGGAGAGATGCATTTGGATATATAAAAATAGGTTCTAGCTGCGCTTTGGCTTTAGATAAGGAAGGGATGGATGGAGTAAGAAGAAGGAGAAGAGATAACGTTTTATTTTATGCTTCTAATTCTAAAACTCTCGCTTTTTCTCTATTGTTGATGTAAGTAGCCTCCAGCAAACGTGACTTGACTTGCTCCCTCTCCCTACTCAATGCATATCCATGAGGTTCCTCTTTTTTTGCACCATAACTGTGCAATAATAAAAAGAAAATATGATGATGATAAATATGATTGTGATGATGATGGTGTATCGCTTCGGTATCGTGTCATCTAATGAAAATATGTGTTTTTGTGGAGGTAACAGTAACACTTCCATGAGCTCGTTTATTTTGAGAGGAATACACGCGTGCTTCGAGTTAGAATAAAAAATCAAAATGTGAAACAAAATATGGTAAGCATTCGGTCCTATTTTGTTGCAGATTAGATTAGATTAGAGACCTTCGACAAGTATGACTATGAAATGAGTGAGTACGTATAAAAATCTGCCATTGTTGTAAAAAAATTCATTATTCCAAACTTAAAATTTTCATTAAGTCTTGAACTTAAAAAGTAAGATATCAGCTTGATGACAGTATGTGCAAAATGTTTTGTAAATAATTTTAAATCCGCCGTAAAAAAATTAAAACAAACATCAATCGTATCCCTTTGACCATTCCATGAATTTATGGATACATATACTTTAAAATGCATGTATTATCTGTGGCTTTCTTGATTTATTTTAAACAAAATACAGATGTATTGTGTAATGTGCGAGATTTGAACTCTTTACCTAGCGGCATTCACTATGTAAGTACTAATTACTTTACCATCTTCGCTTTTCCCGTGAACATAGAACAATTTTAGTCAGTTGAATGCATAAATATGCCTAAAGCATATTATGGATATTTAGTATGTTGTAGGATTCCGCTTGGAAAACCCATCTTTTCACATGGCCGGTTTTACACATCTTTCTTCTTTTCCTCCCATAAAGTATGAATATTAATTACAAAAAATAATATTTCTACATAAATTATGAAATTCATGAATGGAATGAAAATTAATAGCTTGAAATCATACTACAATGAATTTTTACTTCAAAGTATTTACAAATTGTTTCGAGTTTCACTTTGCCCCAAAATACTTTGGCTTCACGTAATTCGACTTAAAGTTATGCACATCCATGAATTTTTGTTAGCATGAAGTTCTAAACAGCTCAAATTAAAGGACTCATATCACTCATATGTAGATATGTAAGTACATTTTTATCACATATAAAAAGACTTGATTGTTGGGATCGCGTCAACAATGCCCTCCATTATTCCTCTGAAGAAACTAACTGAGAGGGTTGGGTGACCACTTGCATGCTTGGATTTGCTTTGTAGAGCTCCCGATAGTCCATGATTGCTTGAAACAGTTTATTTCACCACATGGCTGCCAGTATGTAGTAATTAAACAAAGTCATCATGCAGGTGCCTACAGTTAATCGACATATCGAACTCGGTCCAATATACGCGTAGATTTGCTTGAGTGATCGATATTTTTTCAGATGATATAATCTACGTCCATAGTCAATCCTGAAATACCCCTTAAGCGATTGATGAAACTCCTCGTGAGAGATTTCCAATTTTGACAATGAATTCAAACTAACAAACCAATACAACATTCCACAACAACAGTCTGCCGCATAGAAGCCGACGTCCATGTAAGCGTCCAACCTCAAAAGGCGTATACCAACAAAAACATCTAGTTTTTTTTAATTAAAAAAATACAATATTTTAAAATTTAGTTTTATTGGGGTAATATTGGAATAAATGTAACTTCTAAAAATAAAAATCTTTATTAAAAAATTAAACAAATTACCTGAACTGATCTGAGCAAAATAGATTATGATTGTCGAGAGCATCAATGGGCTTAAAATATCGCGCATTCGATCAGTTATAATTTGAAGTTTCCTGTATTCCATAAATATTAGGTCGATTGAGTATTTGGAGTATCGGTCATCGTACGTGGCAGAATCAGAATCATCCATGGCCAAGGAAGTAAATTCCTCAATGTCCACAGCAGATTTCATCATCGTTTTTCTTTTGTATGCACTCTTTCTACTGGACAAGTCCTCAAGTTCCTGTCTGAGGATGTCGAACACAACCCAGAGTTCACGGTAGGCGAGTACATTAATGAGAATCACGCTTACAGCCTGGGCCCATGTGGCGTAGAGAAAGAACTCTTCAATAAATCCGAGAAAGCAAGTGACGAAGAAAGGCTCTTCAGAAACTAAGGATCCAGTGAAGAGTATTCCTTTAGGATCCAAAACGTACTGGACTCCGAGACCAACCATTGCAAAAGATGACATAATCCTGAGGGCAATCCAAGAAAATTCATTTATTAAGCTTGGTCACTATAAAATAATATTCCTTAAAAGAAAACTTACATGTGAAACGTGGTTCGGAACCTCGCTCCCGAATCCAATCTCTTCCTGAACTCCTCCCTTCGATCGATAGACAATCTTTGGAATATTTCACTTTGAATATTCCAAAACGAACACAAAACCTCAAACAAGGGATACTTTCTCATGTAATAATAGTCTGAATATAACGCAACGGATGTGGTCACGAGCCATATTACAATCCCAAATTTTGTGAAAAAGTCTAATTCCTCGTCGGGGATAAAGAATCCGTTGAATAATAGCACAAGATAGAGTATTTTGTGATACACGTTCAAACGAAGGAGTATGAACAAGAGGAGACGCCAATTTCCAATGTATGTTCTCTGGAACTCTCCATCTTTTCCTCTTAACAACCATACCCGATTGATTCCAGTGGATGCGAAGAAATTGTAAAATGATTCGGTGTAGTCACTGACGGAGATTCGATTAAGCTTTCGCATGATTGTTTTGTAGCAAGTGCAAACACCTCAAACAACTAACTATGACACCCTGTTGTCGACTGTCTGTTTTGTTCACACATAAAAAAAAAGTATTTTTAGAAATTCGAAACAGGTTAACGTAACCCATTTTAAACTACGTAGTTCAGTTAGAGACAAAGCGACATCACATTTATGAAAATTGAAGGGTCATAAAATAGGGCTGGACACATTATAGCGCTTTTGTTAAAATCAGTCTTGCTATTGGAAAGTGGCTGAATATAATTTATTGAATATGACATTCGAATTCCCGAATTCTAAAAAAAAATGTTTTACCAAAATGAGGGTACGCCTGTTAAAGACTCTGTTAATGGAAGTAAATGAATTAAATAAATAGAAAGAACTGGTGAAAGTTGGTAGAAAGTTTCCAGCTTTCTGGAGAAAGTGCTTAGCGTTTTCACTTATTAATCTCTTAAGCAGCCACCATTATGTCTTTGCTAATGTATAATTAACTTAAACAAGTTTTTTCAATCACATGAGATGCTAAAATGACTCAACTCTTTGTTTCGTAACATTAAAAGGTATTATGGGTTTAGTTTAAATGATGTATGATGCGCTAGCTTTTTACGAAATGTTCACTCCAAGAAAAAAAGCTAATCAAAGCTTATTACACATTTCCTGCTGGGATGGAGAAAAGGAAGAATGCTAAAATATTGCGGACAAACAGTGTTTTCGAGAATCGAGCTAAGTAGGCAATTTCAATTCTTTCGTGATTTATGCATTGATCCTTTTTAGTATTCAAGCAATTTTAACGGTGGTTAGTTTTTTTCTATCACGTAGATATTTGCACGAGGTGAGTGAGTGCTTGTGCATAATTCAAATTTCAAATGGATACATGAAATGAATTCGGTTTTTGTATGGAATTTGGGAGAGTCTTTACAATCTCTAATTAAATCTGTGAACTGGTCATGACATGAAAGACTACCTGGTCAAATGCCCCCGAATATATGCTGACATTGAAAATGATGCAGTTCAGGTGACGGCTCCAAAGGTTTGTATTAAGCATAATTTAATATTTCCTCGGTTAAAAATTACAATTGCGGATATGACACATTTAAGCATTTTAAATTAGGAACATTTTTTTAAAAATCAAGCTCTGATTCATTCATAAGGTCGAATTATGTCTATTTCTTAAGTGATGTGCAAGTAAGCATGCAAATGAGAAAGTGGTTCTGTAAGTTTGAAAGTCGCAAATGCTCAATTACTATGTACATCGCAGTTCTATACAGTCCATAAAA
Organism: Seira musarum; assembly: GCA_027743895.1. NCBI lineage: Eukaryota > Metazoa > Arthropoda > Collembola > Entomobryomorpha > Entomobryidae > Seira > Seira musarum. The sequence goes on from JAHZMX010003589.1 coordinate 4,830, forward strand.
TGGAACTTTCATCATGATGAAATCTTAAACATGCAAAGTGCCTTTACTAATATAATAGTCCAATAAAACTTTCATTCACTTCGTATAGCTTATCAGTTTATTGTTTTTAAAGAAGTGACAACTCAGAGACAACTCCAAGTTATGCTCCTTACAAGCTATTATGTAATGTCAAAAAACTCAAGTTTTTATTAGCCAGACAGAGTTAATGGTGGTTGGTGCTTAATGGGAATATTTAACTGACGATATATTATTCCTTTTCAGACAGTAGACATGTTACCCAACATTCGGAGTTTAAATTGTATACCCTGGTTATTTAATCGGAAATCTCTATTCTTTTTCTCATGTTCCTTACCAAATTATCCATGAATGGGTTTACATTCTTATTTATTGCATCGCATGCAAAAAATTATGGTCGTATTATGTACATTTGGAATACTTTTGTATTTTTTCTCCATGAATGCTCGTAAAAATAAATAGCTTTACATATTGTATGGAAAAAGAATATGCTGTTGTATAAGCTAAAATGTGATGTAACCGTTTATGTTCATTCGCAGAGCCAGTAAAAATTAAGGTTAAAATCTTTTACTTGTCGTTTTATTTTAAAAATCAAATCAATTAAAAAATATGTATTTAAGCATTTACTATCGTTTTTAAATAATTTTTTAAAGTGTGAACTGTCTTGAACTCGACTCGACCGTCACAAAATAAGTCCCAACTGCGTTCCAGAAATTCCCAGGTGTGGAGTTTCCTGAAAAATATTAAATATTTATAATTTAACACTAATACAACCAAGCCGGAAATTCCTGTACTTGTAATTCTAAAGAGCTCCTTTCAAAAAACTAAGCAAATGTCACTGGTATCTGAATCACCGAGAGAATTATTCTACAAGGTGGGATTAACAACCAGTATTTAATTTCGCCTGATCTGATTAGAGTCATTTCAAATGGATGAACGACTCTTGCCCATAACGAACAGGCTCTTATGAAATTAGCCTTCACCGAGAATCGTACCACAATCGCACAACATAACACAACTACTGCTTAACCCTCCCTTCAAAGTTTGTACTCAACTTACCCCAAACTTTTAACAAAATGCCATTCCAGTACCGTTTTATCATCTTCTAGCGAAATTCTGATTCATTGAGGATGATGATTTTTGAATACTGTACGAGTTAGACTTTATCCGTTTCTCAACGCTTCCACTTTCTGCGGTCGATAATAAGTGTTTTCTAAATGATAAAATGACAAAAATTAAAAACATTATTAAAGATTAAACAAAGTTATTAGTTGAGGAAGAAATGCAGAAAATCATCCCCTCTCACCTAATAAAATCAGAGTCATGCTCTTTCGACAGCTCCTCTTCCTCTTTCTTTCTCTCCTCCCGCCAACGTTCAACATTAGTCTTTCTATCTACATCTCGAACCTTTGCATTTTCCATCATTTCTCGTCTTCTCCTCTCCATTTCTTCTTCACTTAAAGGTTTCTTCTTCTCCATCTGAGGTCTGGAATTGGAAGAGGAGGATGACGAGGGTCTATCTCTTGAAGAAGGTCGATCTCTAGGACTTCTACTCCTACTTCTTCTTCTTGGGTAGTCACTTCTTCTATCACGATCGCGTTCACGTGGAGGAGGTGAGGAAGGTCGTCTAAAACGGTCAGATTTTGAGTCTCCGTAACGGCCGCGATCTCTATCACGATCTCGATCAGTATCACGGTACTTATCCCTGTCCTTCCGATGCTCTCTTTCATCTCTATCTCTATCCCTTGAGGTATATTCCTTAGTAGATCTACTGGACTCGCGACTTTCCTTCCGACTGCTTTTTGCATGTCTATCACGCTCATCTTCACTGCTACTGCTACTCGAGCTGGAGGAGCCCTTTTTTCTCGACTTCTTTTTTAATGCATTAATTTTAGCAGCTAATAATTTATCTATTGTCGACTTATCCAGTTTTTTACCAGAGTCGGAATCCGAACTATCACTGCTACTGCTACTTCTCCGCTTCTTTTTATGCTTCTTCTTTTGCTTTTTCGATTTAATAGATTTCTTCCTTTCTTCTGCTATTTTCTGAAGTTGTTTCATTTTAATGGGGTTCTGTAAAAGTTGTTTAAGCGTTTCCTGTTCTTTCTTTTCGATTTGATATAATGGATCTTCTTTAATTTTCCGGATGAGATCAACAGGTCCAGCGACACCTCCACTGGAAAATATCGAGGCCGGGGTCAAATCTGTAACAAAAAATAAATAATTTTACAGTATAAATAGCTCAAAAACATTTAATTGATCTAATATTACCAATGATTTACCTTTCTCGACTTCATTCGCGTATGAAAAGTTGTCGCCCTTCTCCTCAGCCTCTAGTAGCTGGAACGACTTGTCTACTTTACGGCCCAAAAGGTAATCTTCACGATCTACTAAAGCGGTAGGACCTTTGTACATCCAGTCCAGTTTGCTTGAACCCTGTAAGAAAAATTAATTAAATATAAAATCACCTTTCACTATTGACCATGATTATTTAAAATTACAAATACATAACCCATTTAAATTATGTAATTTTATCAATTAAAATAGACTTACGGGTTCAGCCATTTTGGTAAAATAATTTATTTAAATTCTAGAACTTATTTTATGCGCATTTACGTTATTATCACGTTCAGTTCAATAACAACATTAGTTTGGCTAATGAGTTGATCTTCAACGAATGATATTTTGGCCAAAGCCAAAATCTTAGGGAATTTTTGAATATGCCTCTTGTCTGTGCATGAAAACTGGGTATCGTGAGGGAACGGTCGAATATGGTTTTTTATGCCATGTAATTTCCCAAGACCCAAACTCCTTTTTTGGTTTCTGAATCCTATCCCTTTTGAAGAAAGCTAATTTACTAAATCGGTCCCAGTTCCTCCTTTCATTGGGTCTTCAAAGTTTCTAGGGTTTTGTTTCAAATCTCAAAATTTTTGTAATTATCGCAAAATAAGTTCCCTTTTGATGATAGATGGTTTACGTTTACATTCAAATTAACTTCATTTACTCGTTCTAAGCCCTACCCATTCGGCATATTTTTTGCGGCCTTCATTTTATAATTATTTATTTGGATCATCATTCATAATTACAAAATTCGGTAGTTATCAAAATTCAAAAGAGTTTGGTGGTCAGCGGTTAGCTCACCCATTTCGTAAACTGGTCAATTGATTCAGTCTCCAACGCTTTTCGCTTGATGCCCCATCCATGCGCCGAAGAAGACCAGGCGAACAGGTAAATTCTTCGGTTGTATTATTTACGATAAAATTAATGACGTCTTTAATGCCAACGGGCGCATAGTGAGTGTGGGGAGTGTTGAGCGCTTTCCACCAAACTCAAAAATATTAAAATTTTCCTAACTTTAGCATCAGCCATCCAATCCATTCTGGCATTACTTTAAAACCAAAGCAATTCTAAACATTTTCTATAAAATTATCAAACGAAATAACAAAAGTTTTCTAAAATGACATGCTGTCGCTCGGTCCCGTGTGCTCCACAACTTTACACCAACTTTTCATGCTGTCCAACGCCATCCTGCACTCCAATTTGTGATTGCGATTGCTCATGCAATTCATCACAGGACTCGTGTGCCATATCAAAATTAGCTGATTTCTGCCATTTCGGAGGAGGAGAAAAGAAATGCTGTCAGCCCGACCCATGTTGCAAACCCAAGCCATGCTGCTGTCAGCCCGACCCATGTTGCAAGCCCAAGCCATGTTGCTGCCAACCAAAACCTTGTTGTCCCCCAAACCCGTGTTGTCAGCCTAAACGAAGATGTCCTCCTCCAATGCCCCCTTGTGCTCCCACATGTATCACGGATCGTTGTAAAGATCTCCCCGCGCATAGGTTGAGAAATGTGGATGTTCTGGAGGAACTATGCTATTTCGTTCCTGGAGATACTTGTCAGCCAATGGATTGTTACACAATCGATTGTTGTGGCAATGTTGAGAAACTTTGCGATGACTGTGATTGCTGTTGTTGTGATGACCAATGTTGCTCCTGCCCTAAACCAGTGAAGTACTCTCGGAGGCAAAGATTTACTTTTAATGATGCTAACAACGGAGCACCAAGTGCTTTCGACCCCTGGCCTTTCAATGATGATTGTGGAGGATGTGGAGATGGAAATGGAAGGAGAGGAGGAGGTGCTGGTCGAGGATGTAATTCTGGTGCTGGCGGAGCATGTAATCCTTTAATGGGCGGAAGTGGTGGTCCCAAACATAATCCTTGCTTGGGCGGAAGGTCAGCAATTTTTTTAAACCAAATTCATTTTCTTGAAAATACAGGTACCTAACTTCAGATTGATTTCTCTACGCAGGCAATATACTTACCGTCCAGAGTCCCCAATAGATTGTACGGAATTTATGCCACCCGACAGCGGTATTTACTATTTTGATCGTCAGAGGCGCGTGTTTATTCCAGAAAGGGATTTGCCTAAGCCACCAGAAATTATAGAGAAGGAAGTAGAGCCGCCAGAAGTAGAGGAATATGAGATCCTGGAAGAAGAAAATGCCCATATTCGGAGGATACTAAAAGAGCAAGAAGCATCCTGCAAGCCACAGGTTCAGCCGGTTGTCCAGCCCATCATTATGGCAGGAGGCAATACATGCAATCCTTGTCCTCCACCCTGTGACCCTTGTAATCCTTGTGGACCTCCTCCGTGCAATCCCTGTTGTCCCCCTCCATGTAACCCATGCATGCCTCCATGTAATCCTTGCTGCCCACCTCCATGTAACCCATGCTGCCCACCTCCGTGTATGCCTTGTAATCCATATTGTCCACCTCCGTGTAATCCCTGCATGCCTCCTTGCTGTCCGCCTCCATGCAATCCATTCATGAATCCATGTGGAGGAATTTTACCAATGGTCAAAATTTAAAATATTCAACCAGCATAATCGCCGAAATGGACATTTCCTCATTTTCACCTTTTCTTTTTTGGTAGGTTATTCCAATGTGTCCTCAACAACCAGCTGGACCAATGATGATGCCTGGAGGAGGAGGTATGCCATTCCCAATGCCTCCAATGCCTAAAAAGAAGAAGAAAAAGAGTAAAAAATCTAGTAAAAGTGGGACCACATACGGTACCGGAACAACATCAACAACAACTGACAACATTATTGTACCTGCTGCTCCTGAAGATTTACTTGAACGATTTGGAGATCATCCCGGCGCAACGGATCCGGGAGATCCGTATGCACAACAACAAGCATATGCACAACAACAAGGGCCGCAGCAATATGCCGCAGGTTGAAGATTGAAGACCATCGTATTCGGATATCAGTATTTTAGAGTCCATTTAGTGTTGAGTCATTTTTCATGAGATCGGAAGATGGTGTGGCCAGTACGTTCAGAGAAGCACCAGTAAATTATCAGGGTATGAAAAATTTTTGTAAAATAAAATTAACTCCTTCAAAATTCAAACATTCTCATATACATCGTGTTATTCCTTGTTCAATGCCTCAAAATAAAATTGTAAAAAATTGGAAATGAAAGCAATCAACATCTACGAATTTTATTGGCACAAATCTATGTACATCATTTACATTCAATGAAATTCAAAAATGTTTCAATAATCCTCATCTAAAGATCCTCAGCCTCCCCCTCCAACACAATTCCAGGTGCTAAAGTCATAGTACTACTGGCACTAACATCATTCCCCTTTCTACCTCCCCCTTTGGAAAATGCATTTGACTTTGACATCCCACAGCGGCTAGATGATGGCCTCTTTCCAGCTCCTGAAGATGATCCTCGCTGGGAATTCATAAAGCCGGAATATTGATCTCCCATCGGAGTTGAAGGAGCAGACGAAATCTTTTTGGGAGGTGCGTTTCGTGGATTTCGATTCGAGTCCTTGCCATTATTACTGCTTACATAGACCGAAGGTCTTTCTCCAAAAGTCGAGGATGGTGATGCAGGATTTGATCGGGAAAAGTTGAGGTTTCCCGTTTTCTTTAACATGCTCTGCCGTTAAATATAGTATGCATGAATAAAAATTTCTGATTATATCAAAGATTTAGCAATACATAAAACAGAAATTACTTTGAAGTCAAATGGACCGTAGTCATCAAAGTCGGGATCAAAATCAGGCATCATTTTGCTTGCCATGTTGGTAAACTCTTCCATCGGATTAATGATTTCCGGTGAAGATGAAGATGCGGCCTTCTTCTTCTCCGGCGCATTTAAGTTTTGCATACTCCCTGATTTACTATACCCCGGAGAATTTAGAAGATAATTAGAAGCAGAGGATGAAGCATACGGGCTGACCCCATAAACCCGTTGATAACTTCCAGGATTTTGTGATTTAGATGAATAATCCGAACCAGCTGAAGTAGGTCTATAAAGATAATTAGAAGCAGAGGATGAAGCATACGGGCTGACCCCATAAACCCGTTGATAACTTCCAGGATTTTGTGATTTAGATGAATAATCCGAACCAGCTGAAGTAGGTCTGTACCTCCCACCCACACAGTATGGGGATCCCTGTTCTTTTGAAATCTTTTCAAACTTGGCAGCTATATCTCTTGGGCTTGGAGGTCTCTCGTAACTCAGATCCCCATTGTCATCGTCATCATCATCAATCAACGACTTTCTCTGCAATGACTTGTCCGAATTACTTCTTCCAGAAGCCTTTCCCAGGTTGACAACACCAGAATAATTAGAGCTTGTTTGAATTTTGCTATGAACTGTTTTCTCTGGCACCCGACCACCGTTTCCTGAATGCTTTGCGTAGTGAGTCGGTGGGGACTTTGATCTTTCCGGAGTTTTAATTTTCGGCGGGGGAATAGTATCATTTGCCTTGCCTTTAGGTGCCAATAGGTTCTTTTTCACAAGTTTTGGATCAACTTCAAGAGATGCGGATGCGACTGAGCCTGCGGATGGGAATTTATATGAAATTGCAAAAGCGATTTTTTATGCAATACAATGAAGGCATGTCACGTGCTTGCTTCCGTGAAAATATGAATAATTTTTTAAGCCTTACAATGTCTTTAGAATTGTAAGTTATCCATTTATTAACACTATCTCGGTAGCTTACAAATAAATTAAAATTCACTGAAAGATTTTTCTACAAAAAAATGGAACTAATTTTGAGGAAACTTGAAAAGAGGAAAAGCAATTCTATGCTCTTACTTATCCAAAATCTTTGAAATTGCAATGCACGTAACATCTCTTCATTCTTTCATCGAACTTTATTCAAAAGATTCATAAATTTTCTACGGAAAATAACAGAAATCAAGAAAGTTGATAAGTAAAGCATTTAGATTGCTTACAATTAGGAAGGAGTTATACCTATTTCAATTCAGGGATCTAGAATTCTAAAGGGTCAATGCGTGCTAAACTGGCTACAATGTACTTGAAGGCGAGGGTTTGATTTTTCAAAATGCTGCTGATGNAAAAATGGAACTAATTTTGAGGAAACTTGAAAAGAGGAAAAGCAATTCTATGCTCTTACTTATCCAAAATCTTTGAAATTGCAATGCACGTAACATCTCTTCATTCTTTCATCGAACTTTATTCAAAAGATTCATAAATTTTCTACGGAAAATAACAGAAATCAAGAAAGTTGATAAGTAAAGCATTTAGATTGCTTACAATTAGGAAGGAGTTATACCTATTTCAATTCAGGGATCTAGAATTCTAAAGGGTCAATGCGTGCTAAACTGGCTACAATGTACTTGAAGGCGAGGGTTTGATTTTTCAAAATGCTGCTGATGTAGGTACGTTAATTCCCACTTCCCACAGAACTCTGGCTACCACCAAGTCCTCTAGCAATGCTACCTTGCCGAAGTTCCGCTAGACGGGGATACTTCTTGCTCATCTTCTTNACAGAAATCAAGAAAGTTGATAAGTAAAGCATTTAGATTGCTTACAATTAGGAAGGAGTTATACCTATTTCAATTCAGGGATCTAGAATTCTAAAGGGTCAATGCGTGCTAAACTGGCTACAATGTACTTGAAGGCGAGGGTTTGATTTTTCAAAATGCTGCTGATGTAGGTACGTTAATTCCCACTTCCCACAGAACTCTGGCTACCACCAAGTCCTCTAGCAATGCTACCTTGCCGAAGTTCCGCTAGACGGGGATACTTCTTGCTCATCTTCTTGCGGGCAATGAAAGCCCTCATCATTGACTGGATCTTTACAACCTTGTGGACTTGCCCACCCCTCTATCTTCAACCGGATCAAGAGAAGCCGACAGTTATCCTTTGTTTCCTCCACGTTCTCGTCAAAATCAAAAGCCAAAAACTTGTATCTACAATGAAGGAAGTCAAATTCATTAACTGCCACTTTAAAATCCGGAAAAAATATATAAACCTTCGTAGGAATTCGGCAAATTTCAGCCTTCTCGGGTAGCCATTCTGTCTGATCCTGATGGACTCGACAATTCCCAAAGCACGAATCTAAAGAAAAAACAATCACAAGTTATGCGTTGCATATTCATGTCTCTCTTTACGTCATGTTGAGTGTTTTTGCATCTTCAATCAGCGTTGATTTACGACTATCCTTTGTTTGTATTTTTTTACCTGGTATCGTATCAGATCTCGATCGAATGAAAACGGCGTGGACTTGAGATTTGATCTCAAACATCGAATGAAATGCGCAGAGCCTTCAGCCACCTTCTGCAACATTTCCAGTAACGAATTTCTCATCGTCGCCGCAATCGTCTGCATTTGTCGACTTTGCGAATACTTTCCTCGTGATTTAGTATTGAACTTCTACAATAAAACAGGGAGGGAGAAAAAAAAGCAATAAAGTATTTATCATTCATTATTTCACCCGATCGAGCATCATTTTCTTCCTCGTCCAGACGAGACAACAAAACAAAATCAAGTATTAAAAGTCAATGATACGATACGATATCAAGAGAAAAAAGCTAACTTTGATTGTGATTGCGAGTTGAAAGTTGTTCTACCTCTTTGTTTCGTTGCAACTTTTGCAATGCAATTAATTCATTGACAATAGTGTGCACAACCACCTGCACCTGAAAATCTCTAATCATTCATGGTTTTTCCTTTCTACAACAGCTTTACTCAGATACTCAATTAGCATTTTATCTTGTTTTTGGAGAAGCAGGAGGAGAACAAGAAAGATATAAAACAATAAAAATCGCCAGAAAAATTCTTTCCCACGTTTTCTTTCAGTATTGCACTGCAGTAGTTCAAGAGTTCTTCCAGGCAATCACTAAGGAATAGTAATGATTTGGTCCAAGGTAGTGCAATGCTTTTTTGAAAAGTGGGATACGAAACCGGCGAAATCGCAATCATGTAAAAACTGAAAGTATTTAATCTTGGAAATACATTTCAAGAATCGTAAAGGTTTTAATAAATTGTGCTAATAAAAATCTGTGCCATTCGAATTGGCTTAAACATGCTTGAATATTCTTGTTCAAATAGCTGGCTTATTATGCGGAGAGTTCCCGTTCAGATCTGACTATGTGCGATACGTCATTCGAAAGGTAATTTCACGGAGAATCAGAATATGCAAAAATACATTTGTTGACCGACTTGTAGTAGGCTGGAAGGAAGGAAGATGTGGAAATTTTTATAGCTTTTGATTCAAGACATCTGCTCTTCCATTCAAGCTCAAGTTTTTTTTTTGTGACGTAAGTAAAAGAGTATATGATCGAAGTAAGTGTGGAGAGATTTAGATTGGGATTTACTTGAGATTTATTCAATTTATCATTATCACCTTCAACATGGCCAGATTTTGTTGAAATTGGTCATCCTTAGTACTGACAGCCGTATAACATTTCAACAGGTTCGCAGTCTAAGGAGTACGAAAAATTATGTTCAGACTCAAAGCTTTTGTTCAAACCCAGATTCTGACAGATTTATAATGGAATGGAGCATAATTTTTAATAATATAACATACCAGGGCTTATTATGCGGAGAGTTCCCGTTCAGATCTGACTATGTGCGATACGTCATTCGAAAGGTAATTTCACGGAGAATCAGAATATGCAAAAATTATTGGGCGGTCGTAACTTACTAAGCCTGTAGGTCGCTGAGATTATTACACATGCTGCATTTTATACTGCATATAATAATGGTTGTTATTACAACTACTAATTGAAACAGAAGTTACTTATTTTGATTTGATGAAGTTTGGGTCAACACCGAAGTCTCGATCGGGTGAAGTTCCTGTAGACAGCCATGGGGTTAGGTTTATAGAATTCGGGAACTACAATATTCTTTTGTAATTTTTTGGTTAGGTTAGGTCAGGTTAGGACAAACACCAATCACTCGATCGGGTGAAGTTCCTGTAGACAGCCATGGGGTTAGGTTCATAGGATTCATGAACTACATTATTCTTTTGTCATTTTTTGGTTAGGTTAGGTCAGGTTAGGACAAACACGAATCACTCGATCGGGAAAATTCCTGTAGACAACCATGGGGTTAGGTTCATAGGATTCATGAACTACATTATTCCTTTGTAATTATTTGGTTAGGTTAGGTTTGGACAAACACCAATCACTCGATCGGGAAAATTTCTGTAGACAGCCATGGGGTTAGGTTCATAGGATTCATGAACTACATTATTCTTTTGTCATTTTTTGGTTAGGTTTGGTCAGGTTAGGACAAACACCAATCACTCGATCGGGAAAATTCAGCCATGGGGTTAGGTTTATAGGATTCAGGAACGAAATTGTTCATTTTGAATCAAAATTAGTCAACTTCTGTTTGAAGTAGTAGTTGTAATAACAACCATTATTATTTGCAGTATAAAA
>JAHZMX010003590.1:0-17790 GCA_027743895.1 Seira musarum
CAATTTTTTTCTTCTCTTTCAAGTGGTGGAAGAACCCAAACATTTTTATGTACAACACAAGTCACTCTCTCGCGATTTTCCCTACTTTTCTATCCCTACCTGACTTTCTCCCACTTTCCCTTGTAAATGGTGTGAGTACTCGGTTGCTTTTTCTTCTTTCTCTCTTGCATAACATGATGATGTCTCTCAAGTGGAATTTTTGCTGGGTAAGTAAAAGTACATAAAGTTTAGAAGTATTTTTTTTCTAGAAAGTTTGAAAGCGCCTATAAAGTTCTTGTATCCCGCGTTCTTGTGAGAAATCGTAGAACAACATGATTATGACTTGGACCATTAGTAAAAAAGGCTCTTTTTGATGCATGCACGCACATCAAATTTGCAAGTCAGGAGCAAACACCCTGAAAAATCGTTCTCATTTGTTTTTTCTTGTGAATTGTAAATCATCAGTCAAGAAAGCATTTTTGCTTACAAAGAATTAAGCCAAATAATATGCAAAAAAATGTTAGTAGAATCCAAATACAATTACATATTTAATAAAAAAACGTACCAACAATTCAGTTAAATATACATACATAACGTAGCAAACAAAAGGAATGGGTAATTGTAACAAGGTTGAACAAAGAGACAAGAGAACCAGTTGAATAATTTTCCCAGCACATGAAACAAAAAAATTCTTTTAGTAATCTAGGTACTGACTGCAGTTCCACTTCGTTTGCTTTTCATATACACTCTCGCAAGTTATATATAAAAAGCTTTTCTTCTTATTAGGGTACATTTTAAAACTCCAAAAATTATGTTTTCACTCTTTTCGACCATTTATTTGCAGTAGAAGCAGGCTTTTTATGCTACCCGTCACTTCCATCTAAAAAAAGTCTCCAGACTCCAGCTATCCAACCAACTTTTACTTTACTTTCTCTCTCGACGAAAGTGCATCTAATTTACAGTAAATCTTCTTCAATGATGTGACTTGCCTTTGTGATTACAAGTTTTTTTTTGCGACTATGCACCATGCAATGCACCTACTGAACCAAAACTTCTCGTCTTTTTTATTTAAAATCTAACTTGCTTCATCAAAATATAGAATACTCGGCCAACTTAGATTGGATCGTTCTCAGTGTGGAGTTTCATCGTTGAATTTACTCCGAATTACTCTGTCATCATCATAAAGTTTTTTTTCTCATACGCTTGAGTGAAAGCAGAAGTTAATTTGCTAGTGAAGTGTGGATGGTGTATGGAATCCTTTACTTTGTCCTTGGATCTATTATTTTCATTGACAGAGGCATTCTTTTACAGAGTTTTTATTGCAAGACAAGATCATGCATGGTCGACCAAGCTTTATCATAGTCTCGTCATAAATATTCTACAGGATCCATGCAGTCATTTAGCATCCATTCTTCCAGTGAAAGATCGAAAATGCATAAAATCGAGTAATATTTTTCCGTCTTGCGATCAATAACATAATCAACAATTTCACTAGGAAAAAGTCAAAGTACTGAATGACTAGACTTTTGCAGACGGGACGGGACGTTGCCGTTGCAGCAGGGTTTTAGGATTGTTAAAACGAACAAAATGTCTAGAATAGAATATCTGGCAAACATCAACCATAAAATAAAAAAAGTTTTTTCCAACACAAAAACGTGTTCCTTAATCGACAAATGTGCATATCCTGTGTGATGGCTATGGCTATGACTATGGCTGTATACGGGGCTTCTATAAAAAACGGGAGTAAATGGTCTTCTTTTGGTGTGCACCTATTTTTATATTATTGGCACGATAAAAGAAACTTTTTTCCAGTCGAGTCCTTTTCAGCTTTTTCTTGGCTCTTGATCCGCCTGAAAATGGGTTTTGTAGCGGTACATTTGCTTTAACTTATGCACACACTGGAAGTTGGTTCTGCAACTCGAGTTTCTCCCAAATGCATTGAATTTTTTCACCGTGTTACAAAACCCACTGTTTTAAGGATTTTTTTTTGGTACAGCAGGCACGTCTTTATTATTGCATCAATATTCTCATAAGACTATCACATTACCAGAAGGACACGCCGCGCATAAATGATCATTTGAGTGACTTGCATTGCCTCCATACTAAAGACATGCATTGGAAATTGGAAACTCATACTTTTACCTTTACTTTTACCTCCGTGGAACATTAGTAGACTCTGCAACCATACCCAATTGCCATTTTCCATTCCCTCATAAAAAAATGGTGTTTTCTGGTGGAATTCCTCCCTAAGCTTCAATTTGAATTGAAACTTTAAGAATTTTTCCAAAAATTTGTAGTGGTATTTTTAAAGGTCGTCGGTCGTCATGCAGGGAGTGATCTACATCTGACCTTGAGACAAACGTGCAAAGACGCACAATAAAAAGGTCAAGTGGATATGTTTGTCCATTTTTATTATTATTTGATTAGGTATACAACCACAGACAGGCTGTCAAGGCGCACAACACGTAGAATTGAATGAATGACAGGGCAACATCTCAATGTTTTCTAAAGAAACGCGGGCTAGAAGGGAAGACATGATCTGTCAAAAAGTAAAATATTATATCAGCGTTACTTTATAGAATTGAAGAAAAAATACTCAAGCACAAGCATATGTATTTTAAGGATTTGAAAGCCATGAACTTTACTGAAATACTAAGATAGTGAAGTGCCTGAAGTGAGGCTTACCAGAACATCATGGTACGTGTGGAGTATGTATAGGCTCCATTCTAAAGATATGTTTATGAATATTGGTTTCCTCCTCCAAAGCTCAAAAGCTTCCTTATTTTTCATTCATAGAAAAAAATGAAAATTCGCTAGACTCTTCCTCAAGTCGTTTTCTTCCTTTTCGTAACATTTTCGCTTTGAGAGTGAGAAAGTCGGATCAGATCGAGCAGGAGAAAATATGAGATTGACTCGAGGAAAAAATATGGTGAACATCTTCAAGAACAATATGGTAACGTTCCCTCTTACATTTGGTAAGAACAAGTCGATGTACTCATTTTATTGAGTTTGTTGTGGCAATATAACATGTTTCCTTCTCCCACTATAAACAGTGGCAAGTGGTACAACACATGCACATCATTTCAGTTAGGTTATTCCGATGAGGATTTCCGATGAAATTTAGTTGAGAAAAGGAAGAAATATACCTAGAGAATATCAAGGATCTGATTTTTAAGTAAGGATGTTACAAGAGATATGTTACTTTATCGTAAGCATACATATCGTCTTCCTTTAAATTATGCATATAAAAAAAGGAATGGATTTTGCTGGTAGTATTTCTGACAGGAAATGGCACTCAGAATTTCCCTGTCAGTGTTTTCAGCTCTGCTTCTGTAATATTTTTTGGAGGGGTTTGAGAAGCAATGTATCATCTGTAAAATATAGATGATTTCTGAGAAAATGCGTCTTGTTGCATTTGAAAAGAATATTTTATGTTGACGAGGGAAAAAGGTGCAGGCGGAAAAACAATAGCGAGCTTTATTGCTTTCCAAGACAAAAAATAAAAGATTAGATTTTACTAAATCTGAACTCTGAACGAATACAACATGAAAAACAGGATTTTTCCTTTCCCAAAGAAAGGAACCTAACTTTATGTTGTAATCTCACAATTAGACCTTATGCATGGGTAAAATATGAAATGAGCACAAAAAACCTCCAACTTTCCACGTTAATACTCCAGAAGACTCACTCGCTCATTCACATTTTTTGCTTTATTCTCCATAAAACGCGTTGGATAATAAAGCGGAATAACGAATCTAATTTTGATGGACGGGAAGGGACCACAGTTGGAATTAAAATGAGCCTTGTCAGGTTGACCAAAAAGTAATTTTGACGTGAAGTATAATTACCCTGTCTCTGCACTGCGTATGTTTTGTCATTTTTTTTATTTGGGGTACCACATAATGTCAGATTTTGATTGCGTAATGTGTCACGTTTGACCTCATTAACTTTAAATGGAGAGGAGAGAAAAGTGAGTGACGCTTTTGTGCTGTGTGAGATAAATAAACGGATTTAGAGCGGGGAAACAATATAGAATTAAGTTTAGTGTAATTTTATACAATAAGTATTCTGGTCTGGTGGTTATAGAAAATGGAGATGCTAAATTTTGACGTAATTCCTAGAACTCTATGATTTACAAAAAGTTTAAAATTTTATCCTATTATTACAACGCCTACGTATTTTGCAACCACCCACGCTGTTTAAGAGCAACTACGATATTTTAAACTCGTAATTTCATTTTTAGGAGAACCTGCAACCTGATCTTTAAGGATGTTTTCCAAGTTGTCTGGTTTAGAGTGAGATAGTCCCAGTCATAGTATCATGATCACCATCACCATCGGAGCTGTGTTGTGGAGAGCGAGAGCGAGAGAGAGAGAGAGCAATGGAGACGAAATCGTATGGACATGATCCCTTCTTAAAGTGCTGATACTAATAACACGCAATTTCATTTTCACTTTAAGCTTTTGTTTTCACTCCAGCCTAATCCTAGAGCAATATTATTCAATGTTTAAGTGGAAACAAACGTCTTTATTCTTAAGCTGAACATCATGTCCTTTTGCCAAATGTGTTTTCCTCTGAAATCCATTTCGTTCTGCCAAATACCGCTTCAAAAAAAAACTTTTCTTTCGTAGCAAATCCAAACGAATGAAAAAGTAAAATGGGGATTTTCCTCAGGAATTTCTGTGAGTTTCATCATCATATATTCACCAGACGAAACGTAGAATGGAAGAGTACAAAAATCTGGTACAATTTAATGCGTATTGAGATGCTGCTGAGCACTTGGTTAAGTTTGCCGGGGAATAAAACTATGGAAAGTTGAAAGTCCCTGAGGCGATTAACTTTCTCCTTGTCCAATCATATCTTAAAGTCATTGTAAATACATATAGACACTCTTACTTCCTCGTGGATTTTATGGCGTGTCAATGGTGGTGGTGGTAGTAGTGGCGGAATGAAAAGTAAGCTAAGCTGTTCCTCTGCGGAAGCATCAACTCGAGCAATAACAAAGTTATGTGAAAATCGCTTAGCAAAAACTTTAAGCTCGTTTATTCTTCCGGTTTTGTTTTGTGTGAGGTAGATATATTTTAAAAAATGAAACCGGGTCATTGTCTCGTGAATTTTACTTACGAGAGCACTTTTAGTGCATCATAGAACTTCTACTTATCATGTACGCTTTCCTTTTCTTTTACGCGCAAAGTCCTATATAAGGTAATATGCGATGCAAAAATGTTTAACCTCAGATTCTGCATTTATGGTGGTAAAAGACAGTTCCGTGTTTATAAAAAAAATATCCTGCAGTGCATAAAATTTCATTTCATTTACAATCACATTTTTATTTGCTTTTAAGTCTGCCCGGTTGCATAAATATTCACAAATGGTTTTGCAATTGCGTTTTAAAATGTGGAAAAATGATTGGTAAAATAAAATGATCTTTTTGTATTTAAATAAAACTGCAAGTCGTTTTGCGTTATAATTAATAATTAAGAAAGAGAGTAAAGATGAGCCAGTCATCCTAATTAAGCAAACGCTATTTTTTGTTATCCTTAAATCACGATATATTGTTGCCTCTCCTTTCCCCTAGAAGTGGTTAGCCCTGACAGCTAACTTCCTACTCACGATAGCAGGATCAGAATAGCTGTTAACACGAACAATCTCATCTTCTAATCTGGCAGAATCATCTCCGTATCCAGATGCTTCTTTAAGGAAGATGGAAGGGGTAGCAGCATAAGATGGGACACGGATGGCGATGGGTTCTTCATAAGAGGCTTCACGAACCGCAGGTTGTTCGTAGGGCTCTTCTCGAACGATGGATTTGACTTTCTCGACGCGTGCAGGAGACCTCACAACAGTAGCTGGCTCCACACGAACATCATCATAACCAGAAGACTTGATGACAGAAACTGGGGCCTCTCGCACTGCTTCATAGCCCGAATCCCTCACGACGGCAACGGGCTTTTCATGGACACCAAGACGAATTTTTGAAGACTCGTATTCACTGCTGCCACGTCTGCGCCTTGAGACAGATTTTGGAGAAGCGGTAGTTGAGCTAGTATCATTCTTTCCAGGTGCTGGGGTAGGAGAAGCGGGTTCAGCAGATCGCTCCTGAACTTGGACGGTAACCACGTGAGCACTATCGTCGCAGTCCCTGTCCGCAGTCATGCGTAAGTTATGTTCCTTTCTATGTTCATCAAGAGCTGTTTTGTTCAGACCGGTGGCATTGGCATTGGGGAGAGTAGCGTTGGCAAGGGGTGGAAGCATTTTGTCCGCATCTCGTTCGGAAATCTTTTTCTTAGGCTCCGTCTCGTTTTTGCCGACTAAAGAAGAGGAGTCATTTAATTTCTTCATAAGCCCACTTTTATCAACTTCAGCTTCGCGGCGGTTTTTCGGCTTTTCGGTAGTGGTGGCATTGGCAAACGAGGATCCATTAAGGGCCTTATGATCATCCATAGTCTTATGATCATGGTCAGCTTCACGGCGGGCCTTTGGTTTTTCTGTGGTCGCGCTTGTTCCATTAAGAGACTCATTCTTTCCTCCAACCTTTGCGTCATCAGCTACACTTCTTCGAACTGTAGGAACTTCCATGGAAGCCTTTTTGTCATCTTTGGTCTTATTTTCGCTTTTGTCCAATGGTTTCTTGGGTTCGTCAACGGGTTTGAGTTTGTCTGATTCTAGAGGAAGACTTCCATTTAGAGCTGCTTTAGAAGAGTCTAATGGAATTGCCCAGGCACAGGCTACCAAGAAGGTCAACACCAAAATACCCTGAATAGGAATGCATATTTAAATTTTTTAACTATGCAAAATTTGATTGATGATTTTAAAAGTAATTTCGAATAAGTCTGGCTTACCTTAAGATACATGTTTAACTTTCAATTCTTGTTAAATTGTTCAAAAACAAATTAAATTCAAATGACTTTTTTCTAAATGCACTTCTTCGGAAGAATGCAAATGAACTGAAACTCTGAGCTGAATCCGAAAGACTTTAAATACTCATGAAACCCAGTGCCGTAACCCTCTCAAACTCAGACTTAATGCAAACACCGGCAAGTGTTTCATGCGGAAGTAGCATGAAAATTTCCAGTTCAAAATGATAAAGGCTTTAGTTTATCAAGACGAATCCAGGACTTAATATGGTGAACTTGATCTTGAACTTGGAAAAAGGTTTAGAACAATAAGGAAATAGCAATGCATGGAAGGTTTTCATGAACAAGGCAGGATAAACAATACTAAACCCAAAACATCAGTCACATTCAACAAAGAAAAAGGACACATCGACATATGCAATATACCTTTGTGTGAGTAGCCAGAACCAGTGCAAATGTAATGTTGAATGCATATGTTACGGGCAGAAGCAACATAAACTAAAATGGAACAAAGGGTGAAGGTTACGATTCATCCAGCTCATATTTGTCAGCATCTCTGGTATTTTTTTGGGTCAATATAATATTTTTTGGACCCTTTGTCAAGGTATCTTGTCCTATGTTGTTTTGATTTCGACATAATCCAAACTAATCATAGGAACTACCCCGGAATTGGCATTCTTTTTCCTTTTTCTTGATATTCAATAAAGTGCAAAAATTTAGTAATTCTTGAATTCAAAATTCACGCAGAAAATGATGTTTGGTATTGAGAAAACTTATGTAGATGGAATGTATTCTCGTCCTAAAATTCATATTACCATTACTTGGAAGATTTTTTTCGTTAGTTCATGTCAAGGGATTCGTTCAAACAGTCGAAGGAAAATCCCATGCTAACCATTATTACTTAAGATGCGCATGCCTGAAAATAGTTTTCCATAATCCAGACTTCAGATTTTGCAACCACAGTCAGTGGTCACATTTTAAACGTTTTTATTCCATCTAGTTAAAACCACAAGTAGGATCCCGCATTCCACATGAATCCTTTGGTTTTGACGAAAATAATATTTTTGAGGACCGTCAAACAAACGTTATCAAGATGATAATATATGTACGTATATGCACAATGATGAATTCCCATAGCTCTTCATTTCACAAACAAATTTATATTAATGAGTGACATGCACCACACACAAATTCCTCTTTAGCTCACAGAATTGATCTTTGGAATGAGTACACTAGACGGGAGAAGAGGATGGATGATGCTTGTTGAAAAATAAGAGGCTTTACGCTGGCTCTGGCTCTGCTCGTTGTAAAAGTAATATGGGGGAGATGGAGTCCGCTGACCGAATAAAATATGCATTTGCATTGGGGCACTTCATCCTAGCCGGATCCCCTTCTCCCCTCTTCTTTCTCTAAACTTTACCAAAATTTCGAGGGAAAAGAGAGGTACAGTTTAATGCAATGCTGAAGCTGTGATAAAAATGCCCAATTTGGGTTCGTACGGGAAGAAGAAAGTTTTCATTTTCAAAGTGTAAGCTACTTAGCTAATTTATTGTGTTGAAGCAGACATCACTAAAAATGAAGTAGTTTGAGGGCAAAGAAACCCATTTTTACAACACTGTACATCAATGCAAAGTATTTTCTGAATGTACACAAGAACAATAAGTAGAAATTGTACGTTTTTATACTCCAAATGACCTGATATTCCACCTTGGAGAATCTATCCAAAGAGAGAAGGAAATGCTTCTACGTTAAACTGCATGGGAAGAATGATAGGGGAGAGCCGGAAGAGATTGGTAAATTACATTTTCTGACATGATGTTTTCTTTTTCTACCAATTCATCCACCTCCCTTTTTACCATGTTGTTTTATTTGAGAGAGAACAAAAATCTCCCAGACAAACGGAAACGGACGCATCAAGCTCTTGTCTTTGTGTAAATATGTAATTTCAATGAAAACCAAGTTGGAGCGCACCTTTCTCTTTCGCGATGTATTTTAACATTCCTTGTCATTCCCAAAGTTTATAGGTATTGATACCGCAAAATACCACGTTCAAGCTACAACATGAGGGATATAAAAATTGGTGGAATGGACAATGTTAGTTCTACTTGTATGCATTTGTACTTGTACCATGAGAACGTACTAGTGAAAGAGCAAAGAGCATCATCCATTGTTGTTCTTCCTGTACCACTACCACCACCATTACCATCATCTTTTTCTTCTCTCTTCCGATACATACCTTTTACCCTGTGAGTCCACATGAATGCAATATTGCGTCTTTCATTTTGTTCTGTGTACATAAAGGATGGAGAGAGAAAGAGAACAAAAATGAGGTCTATTTTTATTTGACTGATGTTCTTCCCCACAGTCCCTTCCTAATTTTCTCTGTTTTAATAGCTTTTCCCCTTTTTGTTCTCCGAGTGACCACTCAACCATTGTGGAAAGTTATTAAATGAGATTAATTATTATCATTCATTTCAAATCAAATGGTTTTGGAGATCGTAACGGAATAGCATAAAATTTAAAAAAAAAAAAAAAAAACTATAAAAAAGGTAGTACGATGAAGGTTTTGGTTAGTTCAATTGAAAAGTTGTTTCATTTGAGCAACATGAAACATGCTGATAACCAAATATAATTTAACAAATCCGCCAAGCTCGAAAAGATAATGCGCAAAAAGTTCTAATTACGTTGCTGGACAAGGATAGGAATTGGAAGTTCACATCATTAGAGTCCAGTTGAAAACAAGTATGGTTGAACCGCTCACTAAAAAAGCATGCGTAATACAATAGCATTCAATTAAATTGGATTGTGTTTCAATAGAAAATGTTTTGATCTCCTTTTGCTTTCACGTGAATTGAAGTTGAGAGGAGCATTATAATGGAAAAGAACAAGAGCAATCATCATTATCGTAATAAGGAGCAATCCAAAAAAGGAAATGGCATTTTACTTT
This sequence comes from Seira musarum, assembly GCA_027743895.1. Lineage (NCBI taxonomy): Eukaryota > Metazoa > Arthropoda > Collembola > Entomobryomorpha > Entomobryidae > Seira > Seira musarum. The sequence goes on from JAHZMX010003590.1 coordinate 9,784, forward strand.
ACTTCGTTTTCATTTTCATCCAGCATGTCTCTCTCATTTCCTGTTTTATTACATGACGAGAGTTGCGCACAAAATGCAAATTAGGCTAGTAGCTATGCATATTTTCCTCGAGTAAATATCCTTATTCAAAATTCCTGCGTACAGTTCAGTTTCTATTTCCTAGTAGATCTGCCCTGGTATGTATTATTTACCTTCTTTTAAAATAGTTTGCCATCCAACTTTCTCCAAGTAACTTCTTACGCCTACTTACAATTTATTGAAGCCCATCTTTTGTAACAGAACTTGGTTAAATAGTAAAGGTATTCATAAACTAAAAGTTCTTTATTTTAAAAGAAGAGATGAAAATTCAAATGTTAAAATTCTGAACTTTCTGCATTTTATGCTTGGAGATCTGTGGATGATGATGATGATGAACAGATTGTGGAAGAAACTTTTTTCGCAGACACTGTATGAGCGAAATGTAACTTAAGCCAAAATAAATTGGTTCATGGAATAATAAAACATCATTTATGTGGGCCCCTATATATCCTGGCTTTTGACAATACCGTCATTTTCTCATTCATGGTACCATTTGGTACTTACCTTCATTCGACTCCATCCACGCACAAAAAATGTAGGTTTATGGGGACAAGAATTTATTCTCTTCTAACGTCTTTTGCTTTGCTGAAAAGACTGTTTAAATTTCAACGAAGTAAAACGTGAAAGTTCTTATCAAAAAATTGGCTGTCCCTACGTTATCGCTACAGAATAATATGTGATCTACTCTGCTTCAAGTGATTTGCAATGAATGTATGTACTATACATAATATATATTACCTATATACTTAAAGCGATTTTATTTAGCAGCGTAGCATGTGAAACGGAAAGTATTCCCATTTCCTGATAACTTGCATTACATCACATAATGTTCATTTCCTTTGCATTGCATTTTAAAAGAATTTATTGTAGACACAGCGGGTTGGCTACTTACGTTATATAGGTCTACTGTTCAACCTAAATCTTTTTCGACTCCCTCAGACCGTTAGAGCATGAATGCTTTAGGTCACGTACCCGACCTAAGGTACTTTTCATCCCGACTAAAAAATACAGCTCAATTTACGTCAGTAATGGCTTTATAATCATCGATACATGAATGCAAGATGTATGGAGCAGGGAAAAGAAGTCCATTGTTGCATGAGTGCCTGTCTCTTCCCCGTTTTCTCCGTCAAGTGATCCAATATTTTAGGAGGATAAACTGTGGAACAATATGGTCGTTTCAACGGTGGCATGTGGTCATCCCACCATAACGGAAAGTCATTATTCTTTTAAAAACTTATTGAGTCTACCTAGACAAAGAAATGACTGTGAATAGAGATTTAGAAACAGACATAAATTTTCTCCACTAGCTTTTTCTCTTTTCATGAGCTGGGAATTTTGGCAAAGAGGATTGAGAATTTAAAAATTGAACATTGTATTCTAATGTTACCTTCCAATGTGACCTTAGTTTGGGAACCCTCTTCAAAAAGTAGTTTTTCAACTCCCACCACTTTCAACTTTTTGGAAGGAAATGTGTAGGAATCCACCCCTCTAATAATGGTTGGTTACTGACCGAAAGTCAATGGACTGGAAATCCTTATGTGACCATTTGTTTTGTGTAAAATAGAGGAAGAGAGCTTGTCCTTTTGTCCCCTTTGTCTTAACTTTTGCCCGTTTCACACAACTAAAAAAAGGAATCGGTTTCCCGGGTTGGGGTTCATAGTCACCTGTTCCCACGAGAATTTTCTCCAATAATCTTGAGACATGGGAAAATATACATGCTAACTGAGTTTATTTCCGCCAGTTTCCTTTCTGATTCCGGCAATGGCTATTATGGTTGTATAATCTTGTCATGATCATCATCATCATCGTCGTCACAAAAAGAGAAAATCCTTTTCCACTAAAACCTGCCCTTTTTAAACTTTTGAGTAGATCGTTTTACGAAAAATATAAGGATGAAGGCATTACAAAAACAAGAAAAGTGAACTTGTCTCAAACTTATTGCTTCCCAAGAATATGATATGAATTTTCCACTCTCTTTCTATTCTTATTTTTTGCTGGAATTCCTTTACACTTGTTTCTGGATGTGAGGAAAAGGAAGTAAGACAAAAAAAAGTAGATTACTTATGTGAAGTGTTTAGTAGAGTACCGCCTTTTGACTGGAACAGGAAAACGAGAAAGTGAGACATTCCACCCATTTACGAAAACTTTTCCTCTCCTTTTTCCTTTTCGGAATCTATACGCTTTTGTTGAGGTCTTTGTGTGAAGGAAGAGACAGTGTGTATGTGAGTGTGCATACCACATTAATTTCCGCGGCTTAAGTCATTGTCATTGTATTTTTCGTTGTGTGTGTGTGCAGAAGAAATGATAACTTTTGTGGAGATGAGTTCCTCGACCTTCCGCTATTCGTTTCTTTAATGAAGGACTATTATACTCTACTCCTTATTCATACTACTTATTTAAGCGGTGGATGTAAAGGAAAACCAAAAAAGAAGTTGTAATCCTGAAAATGGTCCTTTTGTCTCGCCCGTCTTCTTTTGGTCATAAAATGAGTTTATGCATGTATGGATAATTTTATAGCGTCTATAAGATTGTTATAAAAAACTTTCAGGAGACTTATAATGAATTTAACCTAAATCGTAAATTACATGGTTTTTCGTTTATGCGTTTGAAGGCTGTTAAGTCAACAGCCCCACGCACATCCTTAAGCTAAATGACGAAAATCCATTAATTGTTGCACAAGTTCAAATCAATGTCAAAATGACAAAAGGGAACAAACGAGAACGAAGAAAGCATGGAAGTGGTGGAGGAATATTTAATGTATTTCATATCCTCCACGCAGGCCATTACCATTTCTCAGTGGAAAAATCAATATTTGAATAATTTGGCATGCTAAGCAAACAGTTAAGTATGTAGGTGCATTGGGCAAACTTACAGTTTGTCCATATTTTATTTGCAAAAACTGCAATAAGGCATAGAGGCAAATTGTTATTGTTATTCGGCTACTGTAGGTGTGAAGAAATGTATAAAATATTCAAGACACAATGACAAATTGAATACATTCATTTCTCCGCTCCTATAATTTACTTTCTTTTCATACTATACATGAGTCTTACAAAAAGCGTTGGAAATTATAAGCTTAGCAAGAAGGATAGCAATTTTCCAATAAAGTAAGAACTACCTACTTCCTTTTGCACAGCGCATCGTATAATAATAAGGGTCAGATGAGATAGCGCTGTAGAGCAAACATTTACAACGCCTTCAGATGTTTTTTTCTTCTTCCAGCATTCCCCTTTTATTAAAAGGGGCTCCTATTAGATACTAAATTGTGCTTTTCCTACCTACAATCCATTTTTATTACAACTTACAAGAAGACGTTTTATTACTGCCCTACTAAGAGCCTCTCTTTTGCTGGTTAGTTTTGCGGCCTTTTTATACGGGGTTTCCTTTCCGGAAAACATGCGTCACAAATTTGCTTTTTCCACCACCAACAACCTCTCAATGTATATAGCCTATTTATCTCGAGAAGAAAACTCTTTCATCACTGTCAATAGCGCCTAAGGTCTTTCTCGCCATCACAACACTAGCACCCTGCGAAGGCCACACAACGCCACACCACAATAAGACTAGGTATGCATGCATCCACGTTGTCATTTCAAGCTCGTGTATTCTTTTTTTCTTCCTTAGAAGCCTCTCTTTCATCATTAATAAGTGAAAAGGAGCTGAAAGATGCCTAACATGAATATATTTTTTTGCCAACAATAATAATAGACTTGTCTTACCTTTTCCTTATTTTCTGCCTCTTTTTTCACCTTTCGTCGTCGTCGTGTAATCAAAGCCGTTGTCACCACCTCCGGTGTAATCAAGTGTAACAATAGAACAAATAATAAGGTTCTTCCGATTTGATGGTGTATACGCCCAGCTTCATATCAATACCAAATATTACAAAATATTAAGTATATCAATATTTCACCCCCAGAGTATTTACAGTTTCCCTTCTCCGCCTTTACATTATCATTCACGGAGAAAGAAAAATTGGGACAGAGAATGGCAAATAACCTGAAGCACAATAGTATGTAGTACGTCTACATTTTCATTGTTCTAGTTCCAGTGCTGCTGTTGCTGTTTCTACTTATATACTCTTGCTCCCACATTGGAAATCACAAATGACACCGTTTGATTTCGGCTGTGGGCTACACACACTCACAAAATGTTGGAGAGAAAAGTTTGTAGAAGTACTAAAGTAGTGATAAATGCATTAATGTTCATAGCCTGAGACAGGCATACAAGTTTCTTTCTTTCTCGAGTTTACCTTGCAGATTTTTTTGCTCCTTTTTTTTGGAAGAAATTCTTACCCACAACAAAAATGATGAAAGTTATTATTCTTTTCCCTCTGTGCAGTACATAGACACATTTTTCACAGTCGAGTGATGAAAACACTAGAAAATCTTGTAGTCGGTAAAGCAAGATCATGTGAAAAGTTACAAGAAACTAGCATAACCGGAGAGGGAGACTGAATATGCGGTAGTAAAAGTCTTTCCCTTTTTTATCCACTCTTCTTTTTTTCGTGCAAGTGGAATAGACGTAATTTTGCAAGTGACAAGAACACAACATCAACGGAGCTGAAAACGAGGTTAGGGAGAAAAGTCAGTTATGTTCGTGAGTTCTTTCTCTTTATCTTATTCAATGTACATAATACACAATGTAGCTATGCTTATTTCCCTGATATGCATTTGAATAGTTTCTTTTCTTTTTTGTGTAGCAATTTGAAGGGAAATGTGTGGCAACGTCAACGTCAGAGAGAGAGAAGCGTCAGGGTCCCCTCCAAAATATTTTTTTGGGATCGATCTTAGAATCCCCTTTTTATCAGTCACGAAAACACCTGTTATAAAACTTCAACTCAAACAATTTAACTCTCACAAGTGACCATTGAAAGATCGCCTTGAAGCACATGTCACATGTCAGTTTCTAGTTTAGATTGATATGACGCTCATGCCCTTGCCTTCAAAACAAGTTTTAAGGAAAAGTGTACTTACTTTATACTTGTAAGATTTATAACGTAGAAGCGGTGATTGATGGATATATTAAACAAGAATGTATCTAAATTGTTACCGTAAATTTTTTACTGCACATGACAAATAACATTTCATAACCTCTATCACCTTTTAAGAATTTTTTTGTGATGCTTCCACTTCAAAAACTCGGAGTTTTCCTGTCGTGAAAGCAGATGGATGCCCTTTAAAATATTGATTTGGATTCAGCTCCCAAAACTATATTTTTGCAAGGCTAATATATTGACGAGATGATCTACAAATGCCACTCAAGTGTGCCACCAAATGTAAAAATGTGTCACATTTTTTTGCTGGTTTCAGCTTCCAATGATAAAATTGTGCTATACCAATTTTTCATGGCGCACGTTGTTCTCCAGAGAAAGAATAAAGCAAACTTGAGACTCGACAACGAGCGTGTGTCCGCAAAGAAAGGTAGAAAGAAACTGAGAGAAGTGCATAAGCCCAGAGTGAAAATTTAAGTTTTCTCTTTTCCTGGTCTAGTTTCAGGAGGAACGAACAAGGCAACGAACGCCAGAGGAAAAGTACAACGGGAATGGAAAGTGAGCTGCTTCTGAAAGAGAGGAAGAGGATAGGAAAGAGCGTAATGAAAATGTTAGGACTTTTTTTTCTTCCAAGCTTACTAGGCAATACTCGGATTTCCCCATGAAGTTTGCTTGCTCGATAGAAGAAAAAGAAGAGTAAAAGTAAGAACGTTGTGAAATGTTTGTATCTTTCTCTTGGCACGTNCGCCAGAGGAAAAGTACAACGGGAATGGAAAGTGAGCTGCTTCTGAAAGAGAGGAAGAGGATAGGAAAGAGCGTAATGAAAATGTTAGGACTTTTTTTTCTTCCAAGCTTACTAGGCAATACTCGGATTTCCCCATGAAGTTTGCTTGCTCGATAGAAGAAAAAGAAGAGTAAAAGTAAGAACGTTGTGAAATGTTTGTATCTTTCTCTTGGCACGTTTGTCTTTCTATTTTTTCGCGAGGTTGTTGCTAGCTAGAGGAACTTCACTCTACGACTGGCTTCGAGAAATACCTAATACTACTGCCTGGTTGCTGGCTTGGCTTGGTGAAGAAGAGCGTGTATAATACATTTTGACGAAATACTTTACTGCCGTTTCTACTGCTACTGAGACGTTTCTGTTACCAACCAAACCACCTAAGTTTTTACTCTCTTTTTCTATTTCTCATCTCTCTTCCAAGAACCACGGTTTTTCTATTTATTTCAATGTGGAAATGCATACTTCGGTTATGGGTTGGTTGGTAGTAAGTAATTCTTCTATGAGTGCCAGAAGCGATGAAAGAAAATTTTCTCTAGACAAAATACTATGCTTCTATTATGCTTTAAAAAATTTTGAGTACAGAAAGAGAAGAAAAGACTTTGTATGCGTCCTTTGGACTTTAAAATGGATGAAAAAGATAATCACAGATCATGGCAATTGTAACGGATCTTTTTCCGCATATCCTTGTAGATAGATTGTGTATATAGATAATAGATACTAACTTTTTTATGTCTGTCGTTGGCGGGTTTTCTAATACAGCGTCAAATACAATTACTATTCTTGTTACACGCTTCCTAGCACGATGGGTATAGAGCGCAATGCATGAAGAATTTGTTTGATCAATTCCGCTGGAACGATAGGGTTTTTATAAGTAAGAATTATGTACTGACTACTGACTTCAATTTTACTCATTCTTAGCTCATTTATTTGCCATTTGCACAGCTTTTGATACGTGTCTATAGCAGTAGCCATGAAAAAATTAAACTATTTTGCTTTTGAATTTTCATCGTCTTTTCCAGCCAGAATTGTTAATTTTGATTTTGCTTCAAGTACATCGGGTTATTGGGAACAAATTGTAGTTTTTAATGTGACGTAAAGCACTGATTGACGTAAATCTTTTGCTGTTTTCCGAGATGATTCCAATTCTAATCAAAGATTTTGAATGGAGCCAAAATGCAGACTTCATATTTATTATTTTGGAAGTGAAAGGAATTCGTACAGCTTCTACAGATATCACATCATCCCCTACTTATCTAAAGGTATGTGTTGAAAAGGCCCTGAGTGGAGTAAAGAAAAATAATACAAAATCATGTTTGTTTTATTCTTGTAAGTCTTTTCCAGCCAGAATTGTTAATTTTGATTTTGCTTCAAGTACATTGGGTTATTGGGAACAAATTGTAGTTTTTAATGTGACGTAAAGCACGGATTGACGTAAATCTTTTGCTCTGTTTTCCGAGATGATTCCAATTCTAATCAAAGATTTTGAATGGAGCCAAAATGCAGACTTCATATTCATTATTTTGGAAGTGAAAGGGATTCGTACAGCTTCTACGGATATCACATCATCCCCTACTTATCTAAAGGTATGTGTTGAAAAGGCCCTGAGTGGAGTAAAGAAAAATAATACAAAATCATGTTTGTTTTATTCTTGTATTTTTGTTCAGGTTCATTATCCACCATTCATATTTGAAGTCTTCCTGAGCCATGACGTTGCGGATGTTGATAGTGAATGTACTATTGATGAAAAGTTGGGAAAGGTTTCGTTCCGACTGAAAAAGGCTTTAACCGGAGTTGTATGGGAAGACCTACAAAACAAAGAATTGACAAAAGAAGAAAAAAGTGTGAAACGTGATGAAGCGATTCGAATCACTCAGGAAAGACACGAGAAGGAAAAGTCAGAGAGAGAAAGTGAGTATTAAAGTAAGGCACTTGGCAAGCTTCATTTCCTGTTTTTAAAACGTTTTCGCAAATCATTGCCGTTATCACATAGGACTACGCTATGAACGAAAGCAGATCGTGGTGCACGACCAAATTAGAGTTGATGCAGAGGAAAAGCAACGGGTTAATAAAATTAAAGCATCGGAAGGTGAAAGGGCGCTGACGGAATTTAACAACTGGGCCAAGTCGGAATGTGATAATGACTCCCCTTGTGAGAAAC
>JAHZMX010003591.1:0-13676 GCA_027743895.1 Seira musarum
ATTCAAGTGATGCAACACCGCCTATGGCATTAATTTGTCTAGCTTTTTAAAAGAAATTCATCATGTTTTCCTTCTTTGTTTTCTACCTTTTCTTCTAAGAAATTATGTTTCAGTATTTATTCCTTCGCCATGCATAAAGATTATTAAGTGTATCCCATCCACGAAACATCTGCGTATGCCTAAAAGTGCTCCAAAATATTTGAGTAGTCTCAGTCTCACGTGTGACACACATTCATTCTTCCTGTCGAAAATACTCTGGGGGAAATGAGAAAAAGACTTGGCAGTGCTAAAATTAAGAAGGAGTGCAATATCATCTCCTGCTACTTACTCTCAAACCTTTCGCAAGGAAGCTATTTAACTTTAATACCACTCAAATCCCAAGCCAGGGTCAATCAAGTCGCAGTAATCTTTGAATCTACCATACTCCTGCACGACATGAATTTGAAATGATGAATTAAAACTCACCACAACTCCTGTTTCAAAGAGTCATCATAGAAGAGAAACAGGGAACGAACGGGACCTTCAACACAAATTTGCCAATTTTCCTTCTCTATTGCTGCTGAAATTAATTTGAGTCGGCCCTAACTCACATGGGTTATGACTCTATATAATAAGTAGTAATGTTCAAACCAAGTGCTTATAAACAACTATTTGCCATTACAAAGACCGTGCATTTTGTCGTCGGTAAAGAAGAATGTCATTTTCTAACTCAGGCACCATCAATCGACTTCCGAAAATGTGCATTTAATAATAAAAATGACTCGCTTTATACTTATACTGGCACACATGCCAAAAATCTGAAAGGTCGGGAACATCTGTCATTCTGACAGGAATTCATTCAATGAAAAAAAGTATTTTGCGTGCACACAAGACCTAATTCGGCATACATCTACTTTATTATCTTATCGTTTCCAAAAAAGTAGGGGTACAACGACAACAACACACACAACAGTCACGGCTATTTCGTCATCAATGGTCCGCGATAAAAATTAACTGCTTGACATTCCTTCTTCATTGGTTCCACCCGATGAACATGTTCCTCCTCTGAAGTTATTACAATGCGAATGCTGAACTGTTTTTGATTTAAAGAGATGCCCAGCTAAACCAAAAGGCAATGTCATTCGGCAGATTTCAGGAAAGTGAGGGCGGTAAAAGGACGAAGGCCAACTTGATTTACACAACAACCAGTTTTAAATATCTTTAAATTCTTGCGTCATCATTCGAGTAGAGCTCATCAATTCATCAATGTTATTGCAACGCTTCATTATTTACGCGTGTGAGTGTGATGTGATGGTATGGTGCAATATGCAAAATGCAAATGTAATATATCCACACTCCATCAACTTAACCATAATTTATTGCGTACCTCAAGGTGAGTTAATAAGCGAATTGAAAACCCCCAAAGTTAAAGTACCTACAGTAATGCATGATCCAGTCAGTCAGAGTCAGACACAGTTCAGAATGAGGAGGAAGCAACAAGACTACTTAAGAGCTCAATAAACACGAAATAATGACAGCCCAAAGCACTTCCTTTCAGTTCAAGCAGTAGCAAACAAAATTCATCAACCTTTTCTTATTCTAAGGCAATCGTCACGAAAGCGACATTCGTCTGATGATTTAATGACTGTATAGCTTTTTATATTACCTTCATAACTTAATTTAATTGCTGGTTTAATCAGTGTACTGACATAACCTTATCTTGAATAAAGACATTGACGTTGTTGACGCATGAACTCGAACATGAAACAAAGATTTCCTGACATGACGTGGCTGAGAATTATGGCATGCAAAGCTAACATTATTAATTGCACTTTGTAAAGGACTAGAGACAAAGTCTTTCTTGTAGCTTCTCATCCATGCAAAGTAGTTGTGTAGACCATTAGTACTAATTCACTTTTGTAGAACACTCCAGAAATTCTACAGACAAAGATGCTCATAGAGAGGGATAAAAATGAAAACGTCTCTGAAAGAGAAAAATAACCCGTCACGATTACCATCAAGCCCACCAACAGTACACGTATCACCACCACCTACCATCTTCACACCAAAAAAACGATCTCCTGACAATGAGTACGGCAAAATGACAACAAAAACAAGAGAGCAGATTGATGATGATGATCTTCTTCAAAATGAAAACCCATTGGCAGATAAAAGACTTCCGCATGAGCATAGTGTAATATTAATTTTTCTAGGGGCAAAACTTTTCAGCACAACACATTAGTGAGCTAAAATAAATACAAAAATACTTTTTGCGATTGTGTAGACCCATTTCCAAACACCAAAATCGAGATGCATTTATTTCTACAAAACAAAAATCCTGTGAAAATTTGTTTAAAGAATAAAGCATTTCGCCCATCAAACCATCCCACTTGAGCATAACTCAAGGGGAAAAAAATCAAATTTCGAGAAAAAATCGCCAGGAACATATGCACATCGTTTATACTCTCAGTTGACAGTTGGTTTGACAGAAGAAACTTTTTGGAAAAGAATGTTTTTGACTCTGTGTCAAAAAACGAGAAGGTTGCTTGCTCCATTCCACAAATGATGTTTTTACAAAACAACAAGGCGAGAAAGAATATGGAAGCAACCCGATTATTTTCTTTTCCTGTGTGTATGCTTTTGGATGATGACGATAATGCTGAAATTTTTTATGTCTTCTTCTTTCTCGGTGAGTCAACCTCTGTGGAATGTTTGCAGAAAAAAAAATCATTTCTGGTCTTTTCAATCTCCCCATCCACGGGACGGCGAGAAACAGTCAACACTACAACTATCGCCACAAAAAGAGAAAGCCTTAGTCTAGAGTCGAGACTGAAAGGATGAACACAATGTAATACACAAGATCATATAAAACTCACATATATATATTCTTGGCGTTTCTGCCAACATACATATTCCTCCTCATCAAGGCACGGGTTTGATAATGCTACTACCACTACTACTCCTTCGTCTTTCTCTTACGAAATACTATAGAGAGCTCGGTCCATGGGAAGGCATGGAATGAACCAAATGAAATATTTCATTCTCATCATCAAAGTTCACTAAAATGCATTAGCACAAGTGCCAAAAATTCCTACGCAAAATATATTATGAGCGCTCATGAAGAAGCAACGATATCCTTGTTCCTAACATTGCTCGGATGTAATCTTCTCGCGCAGTGACAATTAAGAGGCGCACGATACGATAGATAACACTTCCTTCACGAAATCTGTCTTCTTCTTCTATCTCAAACAACGCGAATAATAATATTCTTTTTGCCATATCTCTTGGGTTTTGTCCCTGGCTTAATTTCTTTCCACTTCAATTTAAAAGAGTTTAGCCGAACATAAAGCTATTACTTTTATATATTTTCCAATTCAAAATGGAATACCTCTTTCGGAGCTAAGTTTAAAAATAGATTTTTTCTCTTGGTGGAAATAAATACTTTCGAACGTATTTCTTCCTAATGCAAACAGATACCATAGAGCAGGGAAAAGGACATGTGTACATTCCGTCAAATTTGCTCATTCTCTTTTTTCAACACAAAAGCATACAGTTTATAAGAAATCGTTTTCTATTCTTTTCTAAAAAATCTCAATCTCACAATTTTTTATAGCTTGAATGGAAATAAAAGTGTTTGAAAAAAATTTCCACATGTAAACACCGACGGTACATAAAAGAGCTTCACAATCCACTATACTATAATCGTTTCTACATGGAGTGGAGCATACATGCACATGACGCGATATAAAACCGGGTTCACGTTGTAATTCATTGCACGAACGCCTAATGATATGCTACTTTCCTACATTGTTCCTTATTTTAGCAGCTTTTCATTTCATTCTGATTTAACCAAGTGTAAAGACACAAGCCAAAAACTTTTTCCGCTTCTTTTCTTCACCGAAAAAGTTCGTATTTTTTTCGAAAGAAAAAAATGTCAAAGTGCCACTAATGAATACCATATACACACGTAACAGTCTCGTAGTTTCTCCAACTTCATTCTCTCAAAGTGTTGTCTGCTAGCTCAAAAAACTTTATTTTATTATGGATCTCGTATTATAGTCGAGGACTTTTTCATGGGTGAGGTGAATCATATTAGAACAGCACCGCATACTTTTTTTTTCTGAAAAGAATTCCATTCAGAGTCCCATGGGAAGTCCTTATCTGTCCTTTATATAGGGGTCTTATCCTTATCACTTTAATTCCAATACCCCGCTGATCTCGTTCATACGTACATGTATATGTCTATGTCTAATGAAAATAAACCATCTTTGCGACACATTTTTTAATCCGACAGAATGTAAAACGGTAAAAGTGTAGGTAGATATTTATGTCTTTAAGTTTGAGTCAAAGCTTTAGGAAAACTCTCGCGTAAATACATTTATTATTATAGTATTTGCCGCATTTTTTTGGCAAATGGAAACTTTGTGACAGTTTTTCCAATAATATCACAGGCTCAACCTTGTACACTTCCTCGCATGCAAAAAAAATGAAGCGGATAGTGGGAAACTTTTCGTTTTGACAAAATAAACTTTTTTTCTTCTAATGTCAAATCATAGAAGAGGGAGAGAAAGAGTATGAGTATGTGTGGTAGTAAGCAAAGTAGCATTCTGCAAAGCACGTCACCATCAACCAAACCAAAATATCCCAGCAATTCCTGAGCAATACATAAGCCCGAAAAAATAACATTATTATTTTTTGGTAAATGTGACGATGATGGTACGAGCAAGCACTCACAAAAAGTCATCATGAGGAGCGAAACTTTGCACAAAAACATGTCACATGAAGCCCATCGAAGAATATCTGCCGGAAAGCAATTTAGAAGTTATTTCACTTCAAAGCAAATCCCCAAAATAACAAGCCCATTCGTTGACATTAAAGTCATCTCTCTTTGCCATCATCACCCGAAAGAATTATCATTGAGCCATTTTTGTTTCTTCGCTTCTTTTTCATAATGATGAGCAAGTTCCCCATTAATACCATTTAAGAATAAGTTTCATCCTTGTGATGATGACGATGATGATGTGTGCGCAAATGACGACGACGCGACATTATGTATGCAAAAGATATGCACACGCAGGTAATTTATCAGCCGCCGCCATAACTGACTCCTTTTTCTTTTCCCTTCTCTGTTTGATGATGATATATTTTCATTGCTGATGACTTGGCCCAGCCAACTGTCAACTGTCAAAGCACCAATGCCAAAAATATACCTAAAGGAGCTCCTTGTCATAAACTCAGGGTTCGGGTACATGCAAATTGCAACATTTCTTCCCACAACCAACAGATTTGACTGGAATTCAATGAGATTTCGGTACTCACTTACTTATGCAGCCACTCGTTTACGTTCAGGAGCAATAGCAAAAGAAGAATGTTTTTTTCTTATCTCCAAATTTTTAACGAAGAGAATGAGAGTCAAGCTGAAAACGCTGATGATAAATAAATAATAATGTTAATGATATTCATTGAATGGACTGATAATGAATGATAATTTGCGAAAAGGTTTTGGAAATGGAGTCGGAGTCAGTAGCAATTGCATGATATGAAAACTTGTGTCTGGAACCAGGAAATGAGGAGAGCTCAAAAAAGCTCAACGGAATGTTAACAAGGTGCGCGCTCATAGTCTCTTCATTTTCCAACACCAATGGCAAACTAATGCTACCACTACTGCCGTAACGGTCAGATTAAGAATTCAGATTCATGTTCTTTTTAGTCTGCTGTCTGATTAATGCCAGAAGCGTAACAATTTATGTGCTCACAAGGAAATCAGTAGCCCATTCCATCAATCAAGCACGAAAAGTCTTGTGTGTGCCTCATTCCAGCACACAATCAAAGTCATGAGAATGTGTGTGCATTATACTATTATGAGAACAGTTTGCGTTACGAAACTGTACAGTTCAATAACAATAATATTTTACCCTTATCCTTTTTTATGAACGTTTCATATAGCCCAGCAGCACACAGAGTTATTCTTTTAGGAAGATTGAATCAATTCGGCGTGATTATAGTACGTCAGAGCGCATTAACAAGTGAATATAACATTTGACAGTTGAGTTTGATTCCAACCACGTATATACTTATATACCTTTACCAGCCAGGTGGTACGGTGGTGCCTGGTGGAATGAAATTGCTCTCAAGAGGAGATACTTCATAGGAGCTACTACTACTACTACTGCTTGTTTTCATTATCTTCTCCAGACTTCATATAAATTATCACTTCATATCGCATCGCATTTTTTGTAAATGTTATCGTTCATTTCGAAAGCCTGTGTAGTAGAAGCAAGGAAGAGAACAGAGCAGAGCTCAAACTGAACTGCGACTGGATAAATTTAGTTTGAGCGCTCTCTTTTCTACATAATTCCTACGTGAACTTCTTTTTTCGTAACACCGACCACAGTACAGTTACAGTAGTCAGGGCAGAAATAAATGTACCGTGATGTATGATACGCGCATTAATGTGTCCTGATTGTACACTTTTCCCCAATCCATGTTATCGTTCATGTTTATTATTGCTGAAAATAGTATCATTTTCGTGCAGAAGAGAAGAATCATGTAATAATCGTTCGATATATGCTTTGTGTGGAGTTGCTCTCTTTTATACATTTCAGTCAAATCAGCACGAAAAAAACGGTCAGAGTCAATACTCGTTGATGCTGCTCTCATTCTAATTCTTTTGACATGTGTAAAAAGAGAGAGAGAAAAAAAAACGCAAAGCAGACAACTGTCATCGTGGTCTTCTCAGCAATAAATACTAGACTTAAGCCTAAACAGCGCAGAAGCATTAAATAAAAGTACGCAAATTGCAATAGAACTGTCAACAATCATCATTGCTGCGTATATATTTTCCAACAACGGATCGGAGTCTGTCTGCCTACATGCTACAATATCAGTATCAGAGAAGAGAATGTTTCGTACAGAGTACACATAATTTTATCCGTCAAAGTTAAAAGAGATAAAAGTCCCATTACAAAGAAGGCAAGGGTGGGTGAGAGAGCAGCACATTAACTAAGGTAAATATACGAGAGTGACACAGACATCAAGACAAATTTATGTATGTAATGCAAATAGAAAGGGAAAAGAAGTTTCCTTGATGAGCCCAGGCTAGTACAAAATTTTCATGTTGTGTGTAGCCTTCTCCCTCAAAAAAATTATTATAATATTTATGGCAAAATAATAATACGCATTGTTAGTAACTTCACTCTTCATCATCATGAGTTTGTCCCCTTGTTTGCTATTTCTGTTTTCAAGTTTGTAATTGGATGGGTGCATTCAAAAACAATTTAAGTGATAAACAGTGCCGTTTGCTGCTTCGTTTTATGAGTACATATCACCATCACGAGGCTTCTTCTTTTTCTCCTTCTATAATTACTAACGCGGATCCAATATGCCTTGGCGAGATGAGATTGAAGCCAAAATGCCAGGTCACAAGCAATCTTGCACCATGCTTCATGTTGTTGACGATGAAAAGAGCTTCTAGACTACGATGGAATGTTATTCGCAAAAGATATTATCCTTTGGCTTTGGCTTGGATCTTTAATGTCTGCTCGAAAGCAAGCGAAAAGGAAAAAAAAATCAGAGAAGGAGAGACATTAACGCATGTATGCATGCATAAAAAAGAATGCAAATTACGAACCTACCAAAAGAAGCAATCATTACACATTCATGAATGAGTTTTACAGGAAAAATAACGCGGTCTTAGACGAAACAAAATCCTAGTCACTCACTAAGTCACTGCTAACCATAAGCTAAGCGAGTGCCTCATATCATCATCGCATCTTGCAAAAAAAAAAGTTCTTTTTGGCAGGGGTAACCTGACATGAATTTAAATAAGTTTGAGCGATGTACGTGAAGCACTTAAATATTTTTGTACTCAAGAGAGTCGCTATTATTGTCACATACGTTAACTGTACCAGGTGTAAATGAAAGGGAATAAATATTTACAACAATTCAATAATGAACTCTCTCCCTCTCTTCCAAAGTAAGTCCGTCATTGAAGTACAATGCATTTGCTAAATGAGTATTGGATGGCGCAAGAATTTCAATCAACGCTGCGCATCCTCTCCTCCTCCTCCACCCGTTCAAAAATGGGACAATAATAGGAAAACGCTACAGCTATTTGGCACTCGCGAAAAGCTTTATGTGCCTAAAGCAAACATATTATGTAAGGAAATTGACATACCTCGATCGTTAGAATCCATTGTCGTCACAATTGTTTTTGTAGTCTCAAGGCTGCTAAAATCCACTTCGATTCACGTTTTTTTATCTGCCTTCTCTTGAGTTAAGTTGCAGGAATCAAATTATATCGTCACAATACATTTAAAGTCATTTGAAACACGTAATCTCAATTATTCCACATGTACGAGTACGAGTTCTCCTCTCTTCTGAATGTGAAATGTCACTTTTGCATTGCATAATAAAAACACAATTTTCAGTATTACGTTCCTCTCCAGCACTGGAAGATTTTGAGGGAAGTAATTGAAACAGCAAACCCCTCTTTGGTCTTAAGCACAATTTAATTTCGGAAGGATTAATCAGAACTTGTTGCAACGTTTAATTAATGATGTATCATGAAAAAAACTCCCTTCTTTCTCGAGTGCATACACAACATTTATTATTGATCACATTCGCCTTTTTATAACGTGATAAAACTGCGTCTAGAAATAATAAAACACTTTAAAGATCAACAACAACGACGACCTCGTATCCCGTCTTTAAGCCAAAGATTGATTATTTCGCAAGTCACAAAATAGTAAGCACGCACTTTTTTGTCAAGAATCGAATTCAATTCACGCAACTTTACTATTTCTGTAGACTTCTAGTTTTAGAAATCCACTGGTCAATTTATAGAGATACGAGTGAGGGAAAAATATTTATATTTTTATATTACACAACTCAAATGGTCTAGCGCTATCACTTTTGCTGTCTTTCTTCAGAAAATCTTGTACCCAACCCGATCTTGGACACGTTCTCGAAGTTATCACTTCTGCATTATTGGCAACGAAGAGTATGATAAGTTCTCTGAAATGAAACAAATCAAAACCCGAAGAAAGATTAAAGCACTTGTATGTATTGACGTAAATTGACGCAATGCATTCCATGCAAATTACTGCACTTTGAATAGACTTGTCAATCTTTTGTCAAATGACCGATTGTCCTGATTTGCATATGGGTACTTTTGGGAAATTCAAGCTTTGGCGTGAATTGAAACAGAAATTGTGAGCACCTAATCCTACCTTACCCCGTCTATCTCCATAATATACATACATAATACATATCCCGTATGACCTTTCGGTACCTTGTTATTTTCTCATGGTCAAAAAGGGGAACGAAATCATGCTATCTATCAGTCAATTATCATAATGGACTGTGAATGTGAATGATACTGTAGGATAGAAATACAAGGGACGCGACTAATAAAAATAGTAAAGAAAAGCCAACGGATCGATAACAATCATTCCATTTTTCGGCCGTGAGTGAAGAACGGTACTACATAAGCCGTCAATAATAGAAAGAAAGAATATGTCTTGATAGAACAACTTCCCTTTTTTGACTTATTGACAAAACTATATACTTTAAGTCCGGCTATTATTAAACGGAAGACGTGCCTTTTCTTCTCCAGACAACAGCATACGTATAAATATATATGCAATTGATTTTTCTCGCTTGTTTTATTTGACAACAAAGGCTTGCGAAAACTATAATCTATAATATCCCGGAGACAAAGGGAATAGCTCATACTCTGGACGAACAAATATGAAGACAATAATTTTTTCTCTTGCGCATGTAGCCTGGTCTTCCTCATCGATGAAGTCGAATGCGAATGTCAAAAAAAATAATAGTGAGGTAAATACACCACAAAATACTAGGAGGACTAGGGCATGTTTCTTGCTTAATATTTTTGGTTTAAAAAATTTGACATTTCAACAAGAATGTTTGGTATCGATTACCACAATGCGTCAAATTGGTTCGTTACTTCATCAAAAATTGACTCATGACTCAATCACTCACTCACTTCTCATGAGGAATGACAACAAGAAAAAAGGACTCATTTACATTTTAACTTTTTGCGGTCTCATGATATGAGTTAGTGTTGTTGTTTTGCTTTAACAAAGAGGATTTTGACGTATCTGTCAAAATGCACGAATACACCAGCCAGAGCAAAATAGTAGCTCTCAAATGTATAGATTCTTATAATGAACTTACTTGTCAAAAATATGATGTATTTTTTTCAATGACGTCACTACACAAGCTTGTCAAATGACTGAATATTATGTGTGTGGTGGTGATATATAAAACAATATCAAGAACACTTCTTTTTATCCTTGTGATGTAACACTAAATGCGTGATAATATATCCTTTTTTTAAAAATGGTACACGTTTGTTCGTCCAATAGTTCGTCTCATTCATTTATATAGTCAATGACCATCATCATGATGATAAGGTTTGACATTAAAAATGCGTGAAAGCTTGTGTTGTTTTTTTTTCGTTTGTCCCAATTGGAAAAATATATATGCAGACAATCCACTTATGTGTAATTTATATGAAGTAGGTCCACTGACAAAAGATTACGTGGTAGCTTGCAATTGCAAGTCGATTCACGGGAATAAAATACGTTAAGTTACTCGTGTAAGTGTTTACGCGCTCAGCAATAACTCGACTTGACGGCTTGACTCACATCACACACACACATCACATGAGTCCGTTCTCACAAAAGAGCACTCAATTTTTTTATTTCAGTAAAATGAAGAACCAATGATGATATCATAGAATCGTCATCACTAGATTTCCCGGAATTAAAAGAGATTTTTCCTCTTTTGATCTTGTAAAAGGTAATGCGTCACCGCTTCTCCTACTTAGCCCCGACTGTACTTGTTTGACAGTTGGACTTGATGGAAGAACGGAGGAAGACTCCTGTGCCCTACAAATTGTCTCGTTCTTGTATCTTTTTGACTAAAATGATGATGATCATGAAATGAACGAAGCAAGGTCCTTTGTTCACTATATATGGCTTACATCATTTTCCACTTGTGAAGCACTCGAGACTCGACTCCTGGTTCAAACGGATCTTTTTTGTAAGCTTTGTTTTATCCTTTTATGATGATGGCATGGCATGAGCATGCATGCATATCTTTCACAGACTCCACACAACTTGCTCAGACAGAATCCCAAACAAGACTGAGATGAGCAGTGAATCTATAGAACGTTTTTGTTGTTTCCTTGTTGCTTTGCTCTCTCTGGCTCATATACGTGTGGTCGGTTACTGGCAATGCGATGCGATGGTGAGTGCCTTGCTAAAGCGTTAACACTGCTCCTGGTGAGTCCAAAAACTCGCTCGTAGAGCTTCCCAAAAGAGCTTCTGCAGGTTGACGTTTAATGACAGGTGCAATGCAATGCTTGCTTGTTATGTTACGTTAGAATGGGGCGCTCATAGAAAGACACAACAAAACAATCTTTCGTGTATGTATTGTTATGTGTAGGCTCTCTCTCTCTCTCTCGTCATTCTAGAGTTGGCAATAATGGCCAGGCAGACTATCGAGACCTTTATACTTGTTTCGTCATAATCATGATTTTTGTCTATTGCTTATTATAATGATGATCAGATCAGAAATATGTAAGTCTCTGTGTTCTGAGTAACGGAGCCGTAAAAGCGAAGTGTGTAGGTATGTAGAACAGAAAATCGTAGAACACACTCATAATAACATGATGCCAAGCCAATACACAATTTTTATTGTCGGGCTATATAACGTAATAATGATGATGTGACGGCATGGACATATAGGGAAATACGAGTCTTTTTAGAAGTCGACGAGAGGAGGAGAAGGCGAATTGAGTAACAACGGCGAAGAAACGACAACAAGAGAGAACGTACGAAGTGCGCGAGGAAACACGACGAAACGCAGCAGCAGCAACTGAAAAACGCTGCTGCTGAACAACTCAAGTGCTCTGCACCAAAATAAAAAAAACACTGTTTCAGTTCAGTTCAGTTGAAACTCTCGCTCTCTAGCGTTTTATGCTCACGATGGTGAAAGTATAAATTTTCCTGCGCTTTTCAAGGAACAGCAAAGACGCTTGGAATAAATAAAATGACAAGACAAGCAAATAATAAAGGCTCCACTTTTTATCATAATCATAAATAGCTTGGAATTAAGAAGTGGAAATATGAATAAAAAATTGTAGCATTTTTCTCATCATCATGTAGTATATATTGCAATATTACAATGAGGTACAGTAAGGAGCTTCTCATGAAACTTTTCCGCGCTCTGTGGTTTTCTTTCTGAGTTTCTGGTTTAGGTACTCATATTTCAACCCAAGTCTGAAACTGAATGCTGGAACGAATATAAGTACTTATACTGTGGTGTTATTGTATTTAGCTATAGCTGTATGTACCTCTCGATCTGCGAAAATTCATCATTAAGTAAAAGAAGTCTGCTGGAAAGCTGAGGTGAAGATGATAGACCCGCTACTACTTCATCAAGATTTTTCCGTGAAAAATAAGAGCTTTTTATGCTTGGTTACGCAAACGATAGCGAGAAGGATGAAATTGTTGATGATGATGGTTGTTAGCCTATATACCCAGTGCCACAGTCAACTGAAACTGAAACTAGCGTCGAGAGTGCAATTCCAAATGTTCGTCGGGCACTAAGTAGTTATGTGTGTACATCAAATATACTTGTGGAGAGTTCTGTCAAGTGTGCGTCGTAGGCCACAAAAGAATGTATAAGACGTCTTGCATTCCTACGAACAGAGACATCAAATATACTTGTGGAGAGTTCTGTCAAGTGTGCGTCGTAGGCCACAAAAGAATGTATAAGACGTCTTGCATTCCTATGAACAGAGCTAAAGAGGAACATGGACGAGAATGAGAAAATTTCGCCGAAGATGCAGTAAAGTAAAAATAATAAAATGCGTGATGTTGAATGCATGCATACCAGCATTAGGTACATTTTTTTTCATTGTTCCGTGCATACAAAAATACGTAAGTATATCTTTCTTATATTCTCCTCGTTGTCCATGAAAAATTAAGCAGACTGAGACGGAAAAGATGTAGATGCGGTAAGTAAGTATAGAGCTGTACCGAATGCCCTAGAAGCTCTTTGTAGCGATCCATACCATGTTCAAGGGAGAGGATGTGGAACAAGGAACCAAACTTACTTGAAACGAGGTTATTTTCATGACAGTTTCTCCATCAAGACCAAAACAATGTTTCTTTTCTTCAACCTTCACCAATCCTGTTTCTTTTGCTTATGTATGTACAGTGACTGTGTGAGTGGCAGTGTAGCTGCAATAAAATGAAACGGAGAAAATGTATTGTTTACTCCTGGAGAGTCATATAAGAAATGCGTAAACATGATGAGAATAACAGGTTTTGTTTCCCCGTGGCTCATGGAAATGGAAGATTTTCAGGAAGAAGGTGAAAAGAAAAAAAAATCCATACAAGGGAAGTAAATGCTAGAGAGAGACGACGACGGTTCGTCTGTTTTTATTGTTGACGCTGTAGTACATTTTGTTCAAGGATCATTCCAATTATTGCGAGCAAGCAAGCATTATTTCTGTTTTGCTGGAAAACTTTTTAGCACATCGTTTCTTCTTCCTCTACAATAAACTCAGGTCGATTCAATACACTGAATCTGAGGTGGATCATAATGATGGGCGAGTAAAAATACGAATATGTATAATACAGTTCTTTTTCCTTTGCGTT
>JAHZMX010003592.1:0-42894 GCA_027743895.1 Seira musarum
CCTCCAGTGCCGAGTTGTGCCTTCCAGAAAATTGATGTTCCTCCATCCACCATCCATCCAATCCGTTTCCCTGACAAACATGACCACACATTTTGCTTCAACTAATCTATAATTTTTTTTCTCGTAACTTTTGAAAAAGTGATTACGGCGATTTGAGTGAGACATCTCTGTTAAACATTTTTTAATCGGAACGTGGGCAGGGTCATTTTGTAGATGTTAAAGTCATCGTTCATCATGGACGAGCTTTAAAAATTCCCTGTGATTTTATATTTAAGTTGCTGTACCAAAAATAACTATGGTGTTCTTGCCGTCTGCTTCTGCTTCAAAATCCTAATTTTAGTTCATCAACATTTTAATTTACCGAGGAAAAAGAAAGGGGTGGGAGGAGAGAATTGGAAGTCCCCGACAAAAAATCTTGCAAAAATGTCACGATCCTTGTTTCGAACAAACTCATCCAAACATCCAGTTATGATCTCAAGAAAGCTTCTTCTACTATCCATCCTAGTTCCAGTACTTCTATGTGGACGGGTGAGTTCAAGTTGTTTTATTATATATTTACCTTAATTAAACCAGGTAGCCTCTAATTCTAATACAATCTTACGCATTCACAAATTGTCAAATAGCAAAATCGCTGTCCAATTTTCGTAATGTTTGTTGCATTCATTAAGTCTTCTGTGGCTTTGATTCTAAATTCGCCAGATTTTTTGCCAGCAAGTTGAGTATCATCTTTATTTTTGAGGTTCTGGTTCAGTTAGAATGAATATACCATTTATTTCGAATATTTTCATTCAATTTTCCGGGTTGACAATGCTAAAAAATCATGTTAGAGGAGTCAGACCTGATCGATGGTTGTGCTGTTTGTTTGTTAAAGTATCTACGTAATGTACGCATTAATTGTTGAATTCTACATTTATTGGAACTGGAAAATAATAAGTGAGAACATATTAATATGTATGAACTATAAACTCTGAATTTGAATAGGTAATTGATACTTATTATGTTGCTGTCTGCGCACCTAAGTTGACTATAATGAATGACTGTTGGCTTTTAGTGCTGTATTGTATTCATTGCAATTAAGTAGATCGTTTGCATTTCTCTTGAATATGAAAATGAAATTCTTTATTACAAATTGAAGAATTAAAGCTATTCAGGTATGTAGTTAACGGTTAAAAACGCTTGTTTCGTTGGACTGACTCATCTCTCATTCGAGCTCTAATGTAAATTGTATTAGCAGCAGCATAAATTCTTCCAATATGCATCAATCATGTAATAAATATGTAACAATCTCGCTGTTTTCGCTGTAACTTTTGCACTATAGCTGTGCAATAAAATAAGGGATCGTGACTTTATAGATTATCACGTGGTAAACAATTGTAAACATTTTTATACTTAATTGCTATCTGAAGTAGAGAAAGTCAATCCATGTTGATGTTCTGAGGAATTTAAATTAGGTATGTGAAAAAGTTAATTTGTTTAAGTGGTCTATGTATATGATGGCATCAAATCAAATCCGACGCAAGGATGGTGTCTAAGACATAAGCTCGGTTTTTTAAGAAAACATTTAGATATAAATCGATCTTTCAAAAACATGTCGTATGAAATGCTTTAGAGTTTAGATTTAACTGGTTTAAGTGGCAGCAAGGCGATCGGCACCATAAAATTTACTGTAGTTATGATTATGATAATTGGAATGGAGCTGAAGAAGATAAAAAGAAAATATTTAATGAAAAAATCTCGGCGCAATGAGCGACTCTTTTAATAATTAGTAATGATATGATGACTAGACTGCTGAACTGCTGTTTTATGATACAAAAAAGTTCATAAATAACCTTTTACTAAAAAGTAATTATTGACGTAATTCTCTCAGGCAAAGTGGTTTTCATTATCGCAGAAATTTGTATCACAAAAATCTGATTCGCTAAATTCGTTTGCGCAATTACGATTGTGTTGATATCAAGTGTTATTTACCTGCCAGTTTTGGATTTAAAATTGTCGAGTTAGATAAAGACTAATATATATGTACATCATGACCAATGCTTTTCGAATTTAACTACCTACGTATTCTTCAATTCTAGTACTTAACTGAATTTTAAATTTGAATTTTACCAAAACTGCCAAAATTGGCAAAAATTAGTCAGGAGGATAGTGTTGTTAGTATGTACTTTTTTGCTGCATTGGAATTTTGAAATTTTCATTACATGTTATCATAATGTTTTTGTATTGTATTTTTTGTTATCATTCAAGCACATATTACACGTTCATTAATACGTCGTCTGGTACTGGCACTTGACTTTTTGACATTCAAACTCGTTGTTTCGAGAAACATGGACTTATAGTCTTTAGTTAGTCCCTAAGCTTAATTTCACTTTTGGTTGTATAACAAACTATGACTGTGCATATAGTTGCTGATTGATATTGGTGTACGCATTTCAGTGTAAGCCTGATCAAAATCAAAAATTGTCATTATTCCAAAAACACGGGAATCCTGGTGGTTGACATTGACATTAAAAATTGATAATGTGAGGAATTGATTGAAATCAAGTTCAGCCTGAAAGTTGGATTCGGGTCTCTAAATAATTCCATATGAAAATCGACGAATTACGTAGCCATTTACCTGTTGTAGTTTTTCAAATCATTTTTGAAGCTCCGCTTTAATTTCGTATTAACTTACTCTAAATATTTGATGTAGGCCTTGAAAAATGAACGGGAAAATAAAACAGGAGCAGTTTGATGCTTGATACCGAGTCAATTCTATCCTATGCATAAAATTTCCCTAACCCTCCCGTTTCTAGTTCCTAGTAAGTTTGACGAAATGATGATGAGCGATGGGCGATGACATTTGAATTAATTCCAGGGGGTTTGCCAATATTTTTGGCATCATCAAACCGTCGTATCGACTGAGGCATGAGTCACCCAAAAGCGTGCCCTACTTTTAATGGTTGAAATAACGAAATAAGACTCTTCATTCCACAGACAAATCATCGTCGCAATTTTATTTTGTGATGACACACTCAGACTCAGGTCGAAATTATAGTATGCAATTGATTCTTATCTCTGTTCTAATTTTTAGTTTCACGTTAAAATAGAAGATTTCGGAATCCATTTTTTTAAATGATTAAAAATACATGGCTTTTATATATACAACTGACTCAATTCATTTATCACATGCTTTGGCGTAGTATTTTATTGTGTCGCAATTGTTTTTGAATTGAAACAAAAATTGAATTTGAACAGGAGCTTTGTGCGACACAAATTGAACATCGATTTTTATGCGGTTATTTCGCCCACCTTACTCTTTCGGTTTTCCTAATGTTAGTTTTGTGTAACTGAGTTTGGTCTTAACTTACTGCATTTCAATTTTATCGACACAATTCCTGGGGAAATTCCCCGCTGCTTTTCGTCTTGTCGTAGACCTCTCTCGGGTATGTTATAGGAGCTAGGGGAGCAGGATATGAAAGAAGGTTTAGTTAGAAAGTTGGGTTTCGCGAATTTAACAATCAAGAGCACTCTCCCGGCTAGTAAGCAGTTAATATAAACTCCAGTCTAGCGGTGGTAAGTGGTGAAGGATGTTAATTGGCTATTTCGCATGAATTACATTACAAAGGCATCGTAGCTTCTTATGTATATGTGGTCAGTAAATATCTGTCTACATGGTTTAAATTGAAGGCAGATATTCATGTTTGCCGAAAAGGAGCATTGGTTCTGGCAGGTGTACAATTTATGTAAGTACATTTGACACACAAACGACAAAGCATAATAGGTAGCATGCAAAACTCATACGAAAACAAAGAACATGAAAAGCCGCTGCTGCTTACCTAGTTTAGCTTATTCTTATCGTCTGCTTGACTAACTTTTCCAGAAATTCGCGTTGGTGGGGAATGGCATGGCATGACACTAAAAATCAATCCAAAATCAACTAAATGTGTGCTTTTATGTTGAATTCGAACTCGCTATAGGTGTGCAAAACAAAGATAACGAACTAAAATGAGGCTCGGATATTGTATAAGAGGATGTATATTCAAGTAGTGTTGCTGAGTTTACTAAACTTTGTCATGTGAGCCTAAATATTTTTGCGCAGAAATCCAGGCACGCCCCTTCCTGCTAAAAGATTACAATTTTGCAGGTGTTGGACCTACCGAATAATCTTTGCCAAATAAAATGTTGTTTTCTTCTCGGAACCTAATTGGGTTTGTCATGTTGTCTTTTGATGATGATTATGCCTGTATTTGTTCATGGCTTTCCATTTCCACGTAATAGGCCATATCCTTTCAAATGTATTTGCTTGCATCAGATAGCTATACTTGAAATTTTCGACGATCATATATGAAATCATGGTGGCTCTTAACGATGAAGGAAACTGCTCATTTTAGACAACAAGGCAATAAGAAATATAGTGACACTAATTGACATTTCTTTGGGGATGTCTTTAATTCTTTAGTTTTAATTGTGTTAGTCCGAGTCTAACCTAATATGTTCTCGAAAAATGAATGACATTGTTAGGGTTTACTTGCAAGAATGCTTTGCTAAAACCGTTTCGAGACGTTTGCTTTTGGAAAGATGAATTAAGAAGTTTATTATCATCACAAACCCAGGCATCCAGAACCAAATTTTTGGCAAAATTCCAACAACTTACGAACTGGCGAATTAGTGGCAATTCCAGAGCCTATATTTCGCCAGAATCCGTGATAGTAAACCCAATCGTTAGATTTCTGCGACGTCGACAAGACTTGTTTTGACTTTACTGCGAAACGACAAAAATTACCTATGCGAAGATACTAACGAGTTGGTGGTTGATACTACTTGACAAGTGACAGGTTTAATTAACTTCTAAATAAAAGGTAAAGGTGTCTTATGCTCGGATAGTTAGGATGATATGATATGATGAGAGTTGAAAACCTTTACGTTTCTAACTCAAAATTATATTCACTCATAGGTCATAGGGTGTTAAATGCTCGGTATATTTTTGTTCATATTGAGTTACACGAGCGGTGCATTCTTATATTTTTTGTTGACTGGTAGGTTTATTCATTATTGTTTGTTAATTTATGTTTCAGGAGCATATTTCGGATTTTGTAGGTATTTGAATGTAAAGAGAGAAATCAATAATGAGAGTAAGGATTTAAGTAATGATAGTAATGAATGAATATATATATGTACGAAATCGTGGCCAAAATTTGTGGTCTGCAAAGAATTTTCTAGCATTGCACATTACGTCATTTCATGTTGTTTACTGCCGACAGCTAATACCTATAATTTCAAGTGCTTGATCTTGATAAATAGCAGGAGAGGAAGACGAAAATAGCTTTTGCTTTTACTACTGATTTTTTTTCTGCTTGAGATGTGTTGAGCTGTTGTGAGTCTTGAAGTACAACTTTAGTGAAAGTCAGGAAATTCACTAGGCATCTATTTGTGCGCGCGTGGAGAAAGTATAGCAATAAAATTGCTGCTTTAACCATTAGATTTGAGATGAGGATCGGAAACAGGGATGCAATGCAGAAAGAAAGTTGCTCGTAATGTACATATGTACCTAAATATTTTCCTTTGGACTGACAGTAATGGACGAATTAACATACGCTCCAAATAATAAATCAACATCAAAGTTCCATTCTGAGGACAGCAAGAGAATGGATCGGATCGGATCTATGCATTTCTGTTGTATTTCATTTTCTTTAGCCTGATATCGAAGGAAAGTCTACTTTCCTTCGTCGGGAAAGAATTTCTTTCCATGAAGCACTTTGGAAGAGGTGTGAACGTTCGCGAGTTGGTTTAACCTTCACATGTCATTCAAATCAAACCAACTAGATTGAGTGGATGTGGAGACTTTCTAGATTCTGTTAGAATTTTCAACTGGATAATAACTGATGGAAAAAAAATCTATTTCTATTTCATGCTTCATTGCGATAAATACTGCTCGTTAACAAACTCAGAACTCATTGCCAGTAATAATCCATTTTCCACTGATGTTGGCACATTGGGCGAGGCAAAATAAATCAACTGCATTCAAACCTTTTCACCCTTCGATTTTATAACGGAAGTACATCAAACTCGTTTTTGGATTGTATTGAATGGATTTTTACTTTGCTTTTAGCGATTCAGATAGATCAGAACCAGAACACTGTCACATGAACATACTTAATACAGATACATGTGACAATTTTGCAGAGTATTTTAGGATGGAATAATAATTGAAGATAATTTAGATGGAATAAGTAATTTTAATATAATTAGTTAATCCACATATTCCAAAATGCAGCGCCGTCTTTCCCAACTGGTCTCTTTTTGTTGCTAAATTTACCAAATTCACTGAATTGTGAACTGATTACTTTGGTACTACATCCATCATATTATTTTATTAGTCTTCACTCTTCGCCCCAAAGCATCTCATCGAATGGTACTATCATTATCTATTCGTCACATATCGCGTTCAATATAAAAGAAGCAGCAACACAAAAATAAGGAGCATGGCAGGCCCGATTGTGACCTTGATAGAATACTTTCATAATTTCATAAATGTGCACGTTTCACTTTTTCTTCAATTTACTCAATTAGATAAAATTAGCTTAATTGAATAAACTTGAATTGGACCAACGATTCCAAAACCAATGCAGTGTATAGTATACAGAATCATTCCTCCGAAATGATGCTGTGCTGCTCTGCAGGACTGTCAGGGGAAGGCCTAAAAATAGAAAGCAAAATTAATGTTATCTTAAAGCTTTATGCCAAATAAAAGCTTCGATTTTCAAACGAAAGAACGACTTCTCAATAAAATACATGGACTTTTCAGTCTTAGATTACATTACCTATGCATTTTTCAGAATATTTTAGCAAAAAAGACGACGAAGACGAAACGTAGGTAATCTAATGGGTTTATGTTGATCACGCCATGCATGCACAGCCAGAATATCAGGCTCCAAAAAGGTCAAACGAGGGCCAGAGTTCAAAAGTTAATTGGTAATTAAGGAAAATGTTTTCATTGATGCAGTTTTTAACTTCTTCATTCATGTATTTGATATGGTGTGTCAATTTAGATAAAAACTATCTTCATAGATATGACTTTGTGATTGGAGCAAGATTTGTAAAAAATGAATGATTTATGTTGAAATGCACATGATGTTCATTTTTAATTACTTTTAATTTTTTTTAGACTTCCGCTTCCGTCCACAATTCGTCTTTTTCGTCCTATGAAGATGTCGAGGGCGAAACAGAAAAGTCGACTGAAGACATTGAACCTGAAAATCATCATGCACAGACTGATGGAAGATGTGTAATGTACGGTTTATGTGGAGAGTATGACAATTTTGGGGAACAAACATGCAGGGTCAACCACGCGCCAAGGGCATTAGATGAAGAATCCCTTAAAGAACTGAAAGGATTCTGTCCAGAGCTTATCGAAAAATACGGGCCTAATCTTTGTTGCAGTCCTGATCAAGTTCTTGAGCTCACGAAAAATCTTGCTCTTCCTCAGAGTCTCATTGGGAGATGCCCGTCGTGTTTCAGCAACTTCCGACGTTCTTTCTGTGAATTTACCTGCTCTCCTTATCAATATCGGTTCCTAAATGTTACTGAAGTTGCCCCGACTAGTGAAGAAGCCCTAGATATGGAGCCTGACTTGCCAAAGGAAATCGTTCGCAAAATAGACTTTTTCATCTCGAAAAAGTACATTGATGGAACATTCGACAGCTGCAAAAACGTATTGATGAGTACGACAAATGGACCAGCTTTGGACATTCTTTGTGGTCCTTGGGGTTCTTATCGTTGTACGGGAGAAAGATGGTTCCAGTATCTGGGGTCTACATCTAATGGCTACAGTCCGTTTGACATCACATATCGAACAAT
This sequence comes from Seira musarum, assembly GCA_027743895.1. NCBI lineage: Eukaryota > Metazoa > Arthropoda > Collembola > Entomobryomorpha > Entomobryidae > Seira > Seira musarum. Next base: position 7,837 of record JAHZMX010003592.1, read on the forward strand.
CGACACTGAAACTGTGTCCGGTGGAATTGATTTCAGTGGCATTGTTGGACAGTTGGTCGAAGGATTTGGAGGTGACGCAAGTGAATTGAAGGATGGGTTCGTGCCTTTGGACTTGCCAGTTTACAGCTGCGCTGAAGCTCCTTCTGTAAGTTTATTCAAGCCGAAAATGGAAATATTTTCCATCTAAATTACTTAGAAATTTAGATTGAATGTATTCATATGTACAAATAATATTGAAAGTACATGATGTAATCTTGTGCATAGGGCTCCAACAAACGCTGTTCCTGTGTTGACTGTCCAGCCAGTTGCCCAGTAGCTCAACCCTTGCCACCCATACCCGCGGAATGGACGTTATTCGGATATCATGGAATGGTCGTTGTAATGATTTTGACTTTCGTCATTGGTGCATCGGCAATCTTGTTCATGGCTTTCTCAAATCATAATTATGATCCTGCCGACTACTCCGCTAGTTCTGGTATATTTTATTTAAAGTTGCATAAGTGACATTACAGTGCAGGAAATAAATTCTAAATCTAAATGTTTCGTTTCATCTTGTAGTGGATGAAGCTATACCATCAAAAAGAGCCGAAGACGAGGTTGATTTCATGGAGAAAATGGGAAAAAATTCGGAAGAAGCCATCAATCGATTTTTTAGATCCCTAGCAGAGAGTAAGATTCAAATATTTTGTGTAGGTAGAATTTTACTAAACCAATTTCTGTTAAACAAAATATCGTTTTGTTTATTATTATAGCATGTGCTGCGAGTCCATGGGCAATAATTGTTCCAGGCGTGATTTTGACCTCAATCTTATGCCTCGGAATATTTAAGTTGGAAGTTACAACGGACCCGGTCGAATTATGGGCTGCACCAAACTCTAGATCCCGCCTTGAAAAGGAATATTTTGATCAAACATTTGCACCATTTTACAGAATCGAGCATTTGATAATTACAGCAAATGATGATAGCATGTCCGTTACAAGAAATTCTTCGGATGGTGAAGAAACATTTGGCCCTATTTTCAACAAAACGTTTATGTACGCTGTTTTGAGTCTGCAAAAGGAAATTGAATCGGTATGGACGAACTAAACTCGATACTTAATTTAAAAACTATTTCATTTGATACTCATCTCGAAATAACTTTTAATTATCTTGTGATAGATCCAAGCCGGTCCGAATAACATTACCATGTCAGACATCTGCTTCAAGCCGCTTTATCCGGACAATGATCACTGTAGCATTTTCAGCTATTTGGGATGGTGGCGGTATAACGAGAAAGAAATTGAAAAGGAGGTTGAAACTGCTGAAGGTCTAATTGATAATTACCTGGACCATTTTAAATTCTGTTCCAAGAATCCGGTATCACCGAAGGACTCTACCAGACTTCAACAAAGTTGCCTAGGGCCATTTGGTAAGTAACAGTTGGATCATTCACACAAAGCAGTAAGGGAGGGAGGGAGGGGTTCCTTTAGCCTTTAACGCTAATAATTTTGCATTGAATTTAAATTCACGGAAAAAATATCGATTTTTTTACATTTTAGGTGGGCCTATCGATCCCAATGTGGTTTTAGGTGGATTTTTCAAACCTGGAGTCCACTATGACGAGCCAGCTTTTAAAGATGCAAATACCGCCATCATTACGTATGTCGTGAACAACTACTACGAGAAGGAAAAAATTGAGCCAGCAAGAGAATGGGAACAGACTTTCTTGAAATTCATGGAAGACTATGTGAAATACCGAAAACCTGACTTCATGAAAATAGCATATTCTTCAGAGAGAAGTATTCAAGATGAACTCAAGAGGGAAAGTGAAGGCGAAATAACGACGGTTGTCGTATCCTACTTAATCATGTTTCTGTACATCGCGGTCAACTTGGGACAAATTAACAGTGTCTCCAGATTACTGGTAAGAAATGCCTTAGTATGGATTGAGTAGGGATGTAGATTGATTCTTGTGATGCAGTTAGTTTTCATCCATATTTCCTTATTCTAACAGATTGACAGCCAAATCGCCCTTGGCGTCGCTGGAGTGTCAATAGTTCTGGCATCAGTGGCCGCTTCAGTTGGTCTCTTTGGGTATCTGGGAGTGCCTGCTACTTTGATTATTATCGAAGTAATCCCTTTCCTTGTCCTTGCTGTCGGCGTTGACAATATTTTCATCATGGTCCAACATTATCAGCGAAGTGAACGTTTGCCGTCCGAAACAAAAGCAAAACATATTGGTAGAATTATTGGGGAAGTGGCTCCTTCTATGCTTCTCAATTCCTTTACCGACTCTGCCAGTTTCTTCTTGGGTAACTTTTAGTGCATGCGTAATATTTTAAATTGATGTCATTGTCCTCCTTTCGCCGATTTAACATAATGCAACCATTTTATGTGCAGGTGGCCTTTCTGGAATGCCTGCAGTCAGAGCATTTGCCTTTTACGCCGGCATGGCTCTGCTATTCAACTTCATCCTTCAGTTTACATGTTTCATTTCAATATTGTCGTTGGATATTTCTAGAAGGGAGAAAAATCGATATGACCTGTTTTGTTGGTAAGCAAGAAAACATTGCGGTGGAAAATGGAAATTATTCGAATGATTCAATGCTTCATTTTATATGCTAATTACAATATATTTCTCATTTCAGCATTCAAGGAAAATCCGTGGAGAAAATGAAGTTTGACAAGGGTATTCTTTACGCTGGATTCAAGAAAGTTTGGGCACCACTTCTCCTCAAGTTTCCTGTCCGTATCGCTGTGATCGTAACCTTCTTCGGATGGCTTTGCTCTTCTATTGCTGTGATTCCATACATTGATGTTGGATTAAATCAAGAGCTCTCGATGCCTGAAGATTCATACGTTTCAACGTATTTCAAAGCTATGTTTGACTATCTGAGTGTTGGCCCTCCAGTGTACTTTGTCGTTAGAGACAGTGGCTTGAATTACAGCGACTACCGGCAACAAGATCTCATACGATCTGGGGATTACTCTGCAAGTTTGACATCACAAATTTTCTCAGCCAGTAAAATTTCTAATAGAACATTCATCGCAAAACCGGCAAGTTCTTGGCTAGATGACTACATGGATTGGGCGGCGAATGAAAACTGCTGTAAATTCGATAAAGAAACAAATGGTTTCTGTCCAAGCTCCGTCCAGAGCAGAAAAAAGTATGTACACAATTTACCACTACACACACTATTTACTACCCACAATTTTTACATTTGAATGATGCGTGTAATATGATGCAAATTAACATTTGTTTTTTCACAACCAATGTAGATGTTCTTCGTGTGGTCTCAGCTCAAAGCTTGAAGATGGTCGACTACCCCCTGACTTATTTGAAAAATACTTGCCATTCTTCTTGCAAGATAATCCATTTACGGATTGTCCTAAAGGAGGTCATGCAGCATACTCACAGGCCGTCGCCAGGCGAAAGGTGTATACTAACGGATCAGAGGAGTATCGACCCACTGCTTCATATTTTATGACATATCATACCATCCTGAAATCTTCGCAGGACTACACTGATGCCATGAAGGAAGCAAGAATGATAGCCGCCAATATCACGGAAACTCTTAACCGAGGTAGTGGGCCTACTAAACTAAAGTTGTATTGAAGAAAGGAACAAAATTTGAATAATCTGAATCTGACTGCTCATGTTTTTTTTTCGGTGAAATTATTCCAGAAACAAATTCAACTCGGCATGAAGTGTTTCCATATTCCGTCTTTTACGTATTCTATGAGCAGTACCTTACCATGTGGAGAGATACGCTACAGTCTCTTGGAATTAGCTTCATTACTATATTCGTGGTCACGTTCCTGCTGACGGGATTTGACATTTACTCTGCTCTAGTCATAAATCTAACAATTTTTATGATAGTAACTAACATTGGCGGTCTGATGTACCACTGGGACATTTCCCTAAATGCCGTCTCCCTCGTGAATCTTGTCATGGTATGCAAAATTCAAATGATTATGCTGATCAACTTTTCGCCAAAAGATAAGTTCTTGGTAGTGAATATGTAAATATCAAGCCTGATAATAATCTGTTTCCTTTTTAGGCCGTGGGAATTGCCGTTGAATTCTGTACTCATATTGTTCATGCCTTCACAGCTTCGAAAGAAACGTCACGTCTGGAAAGATCTCGAGATGCATTGGTCAACATGGGGAGTTCAGTGCTCTCTGGCATTGCCCTCACCAAGTTCGGAGGAATCGTGGTACTTGGTTTTGCTAAGTCACAAATCTTCAGAATTTTCTATTTTCGAATGTACCTGGGCATTGTGCTGTTCGGGGCAGCGCATGGACTCATCTTCTTGCCCGTGCTATTAAGCTTTGTGGGTCCACCATCCAGAAAGGGGGGACATTAACTGATGTTTTTAAACCTGCATTCCTAGTTGCTTAATTATAAATTCAGATATATTAATATTTAATTATTGAATAAAATTTCACAAGTCGATTTCACGTCTAATTGATGTCATCATGTATATTCTAAGCGTAAATCATGTAATGAAAATGAAACTATTTCGAAGGAATCTCTATTTATTACGCTACGATGTCAAACAAAGCCTGTAACCCACTTCTGAGGGGATGTTCCAGTTACGTACCTAAATTACTTACTACTGCTACATTACTGTACTTTGCATTTGTATCTATTGTTAAGGTTAAAATGTTATTGTTCAAAACTTTATGTACTTGTATAAACCTGTGTATTACCTACCTAAGTAAACGAAAGCTTTACAGCGAATGAAATATAGTGGAAATATGACAAACTTTTTGAGTCAAGAATGAACTGAAGATGAATGAAAATTTAAAATAGTGAATGTTTAATTGTTATTAAGGTATGAATTGTATGTTTGTAAAATATGATAATGGAATCATTTTTTGGAATTATGTGCCTCGCATTTTTTGTGATTAAAAGAAAGATAGTACATAATATTTGTGTGACTTACAATACTCGGTGTGATCCATTCAGGTTTCTTTGTCATACGAACGCATCATCACAAAATGACCATGTTAATCGCATTGTCATAAAAAATTCAAATGAAACCTTTTGGAAAGAAAGATTGACTACCTTTTGTATTCTCTAACAAACCGAACTGTAATGGATAGGAAAGTTCTGTAGTCGAAATTAGTCAGTCATCAGAGTCCGAGACGATAAGTCGAGCCCATCAAAGCGACTAGGTGAACTTCACTTTCAGTACAACAGTTTTGGATACGCTTCATTGTACGACTTTTGGAGTCATAAAACGAAGAACCATACAGGACTTTGACAAGAGGCAAGACGTCGTCTCAATTCGCCCCAACTAAAAGCCAACATGAATTCACAAGTAAGTAAAGCTGTATTAAAATTTAACTTTTAATTTCTTAAAGGGTAAATAGGCGCTAACAAAAGTGATATGAGAGAAGGTCAAAGTTTACATAATTGACGTAATCCTCCCTTCGTTTTAATTTCAGATTGTCTTAGTAGCCACGGTCTTTTTGGCAGCCGCAACTTTGGTGACATTGGTTGTGGGAGCAAATGTTCCAAATGCCAACGCTCCTCCGGTATTACTTACCGCGGTAGGACCTCAGAATCCTGGAGACCCAAATAATCCAGCTCCACAGCAAGGACCTGGCCAACCTGGAGCATTAGTTGATCCTTCCAAGGGAAACTCTGATGATCAAGATACAGCCTCTACTTTTGGATTTTGGGGAGGATGGGGTGGATGGGGCTACCCTTATTACGGTGGCTGGGGAGGATACCGCTACCGTCCTTACGGAGGCTACTATGGAGGCTACTATCGCCCATATGGCTATGGAGGATGGGGCTGGGGCTGGTAAAAGAATCCCATTTACTTTTTAAAAACTTGATTAACCAGTTCAACTTTAAATTTTATCTAGTAACCCACTAAATCTCCGATTTACTAAATGTTGTACAATAGAAGCTTTTGCAAATATTTTTAACCATTTTTACATGCAATATATACCATTTTTTGTTTTAACTCATTTTAACCTGTAGACGTTTTAAAAATTTTAAATTACTAATGCCAATGTTAATCATTTTGTTATGAATTTCGCCAATTTTTTTATTATCATTGAAGTAGTAATTTGTTTTGTTAAAATTTGTTTTTATTATTTCGTTAAAAATTCAGGAATGTATAAATAAAAAACGAATACATGAGGAAGACGAAAACTTTTTGTCCAACAAATCATCATGATTTTACAGAATTTAAAACAAGAATTAAGCTTCACAAAAACATCATATTTTAGTTTGAAATGCAATAGAATTCTTAGTCATTGCACAATATTTTCATGTCATAATAAGGCAATTTCAGGCATCTTTAGAAGTTGTTACTTTGAGACTTGAGATATGATTAAGGCATTGTAAGTACCATCGTCGACAATTTTGAATTACTTAAACTTTGAGCACTAACTTCAGTCATCTATAAAAATTTGTTCATTCACTACTCTAATCCAGACTAACAGTGTTCGATTCCGCAAGATACAAACTAGGAAGTAGCAACTCATCCCAAGTTCATTTCCACAATTTTCTGTTCGGCAGTATGTAAATCTTTCACATTAATCTTCCATATTTGTCTATTGTATGGCGAACCCATGTAAGCAAACCTTCCATCGTTGTCTAAAGTTAACTCACTGATGTGGTGAACCTAAAACAAACGAATCATAGACACAGTTATAAACATAAATTCATGGTCAAGCTAATCATCATATAAAAAAATTAAAATTTAGCCATGCAAAAAGCTTACTTTAGTTCGACCATGTACACTCTGAATAATTTGTCCGTATTTATCCACTTCGATAATTATTGAATGCTTGGGAAGCAGTTGAGCAATTGGCTCAAGATGGCCAGCCTAAAGTGTGATTTAAGTTTGAAATATTTAGATTGCATTTTCTGCACCTTACAAATGATTATCTTGAACAGTGAATGAGATATAAATTGATCATCATAGTTCCAACTTCACTTACATAATATTCTGCCTTTGCGGTGTACTCGTTTGGAAGAACAAAATTTATTCCATACAAGCCTATTTTTATCAGATGCAACAATCTCAAGAGGAATTTTCTTAAATAAGGTAGAGGTCCTAGGAAGTCAATCAATGATGTTTTCTATAAATCAAAAATAAAACATTATGAAGTGTAAAGATATTATTAACAAAGAAAGCAAAGAACATGTACAGTTTGTCATGCATTGGTAATCATGACTCACTTCTGCATATCTGGGAGCGATAAGACTGATGTACATTCCAGATTTGCCGTTGGATCTAATATTATCAGGGGATCCAGGAAGGCCATCAATAAAAACTTCCGATGTCCCTTTCTTACTCCCTTTCAGATAATATCTAGAATATCGAAATTATAACTTTTTATCTTTCACAAATTGCATGGACTGATTGTGAAAATGAAACAAAGTGTTGTAAATATGAACGTTGGTAGATAGGCATTAGAAATTAACTTACTTCATAACTCGCGATCTAGCCGATTCAGAAATGACAACAAATTCTTCATCTTTTGACAACTGCACACCGTTCGCGAAACGAAGGCCACTCATTAAAACTTCCGACTGTCTAGTCTTTGGGTTCGTCCGTATAAGTCTGTTGAGCAATGAACGATAAAATCATTGAACTACTAATCCAGCAATATGTACTGAAAATTTTTGAGTAGCGTTAAATACCTGCCGGATGCCTCGCCCAGAAACTCGTCTGTAGCGTCTTGTAGATAAGAATGAGTACTTGAATCACTCCAATAGATCGTTCCATCTTGTGCAATATCTAAGTCGTTTGGATTCATAGGGGCTTTGCCATCAATGGTATCATTCGAAGAAACAATTGTTTCAACTTTCCCTGCAAACAAGATTATAAACGTTCTAACAATATTTTCATGAAAAGGATTTCATTGACATTTCATTCGCGTTACCTTTATCTACATCAACAGCAAATACTCCGTAATAGGCATCGGTGACTATGAGGTAGCCATCAGGAGCGAACCGCATTCCCAACGGTCGCCCACACTTCTTCTCTTCCCATTTCCCCTCTGAAAACATCATCATAGAATCGTTTAGCGCCAGCCTACCTATCTCAGTAACAGATATTCTTTATTTCAAAAGCTTTGCATTACCACAGGGTGATCCAAACTTAGCAACAACAGAAAGTTTTCCATTTGCGTATTTGACGACATCGCCTCCAATGACGCCTGTGTATATTTCATTTCCTCTGACAGCAATGGACTCTGGACCGAGGACTTCATCATTCAGGATTGGGGTGGCACGGTCTAGCCGAGAGTTTGGTTCCAACTTTCCTTCCAACTTCCTTGCCGGCGTATTGCTGAGGAAAATTTTGCCAAAAATCCATTTTTTAATTTCATGAAGATTGTCACAACGAAAATAAGGTATAACATATATGTACATACCTGAAAGACTCAAATTTCATGTATGGCGGAAGCCCAGGAATAAATATTATGATTGTAGTGACTACTATGAGATCTAGCAAGATTCGCCCAAGCCTCCTACAAAAAGCTCCGCACACCATAATGATAACTTTCCAGTACCACTCTTAGGTGTTTGCCGCAAAAAAAAAAGTTCTCCAGATGTCTTGTGTCAGCCCCAGCTCTTGTAGCAGCATTAAACCTTCTCGAAGCGAATACATACATTCACACTACACTACATATTGAAATACTTCAAGCTCAAGATTATTACTCTTATCGACTACCTAATTACTGTCAAGCGTCAGGCAACCAGAAGACTATGACCCTCCTCTGGCCTCTGGATGAATGATGAACTGGAACAAGCTTAACCCTTTCGTTGCTGTCATTTGCATAGGTTTATAATCAAAATTAGCATATCAAAAACAAAATCTCAGCTCCTTGAAAGCCATTCCCGCTGTAAATCTTTCTTCCATGGGTCTCATTGAACGAGTTGTATGATATTACGTAACTGCTTGCTGCACACAGACACACAGGTAAAAGGTGAAGAGGCAAAGTCATAATAATAGTCTCACAGTCTAGTCGCTCTACTACTCGAGTTTTGTAGGTAGAGCCAGAAGAGCAGAAGAGGGAGAAAGTACGCAAATGACAAAAGAAACTTTCCCCTTTTTGTGTAGTGAGTCGCAGTCGTGTGTCCTCTTGTCTAAACCAAAATGAAAAGATTTTTGCTGTCAATACAATCAATTGGCCAAATGCGTTATTAAAAGTAAAATTAAATGATAATGATGGAATAATACTGTTGTCACTTTCTGAGAATGTTCGGTACCAACATTGCTTAAAAAGAAAATCAAAGTTTAGTGTAAACATTAAAGACCACATGTCATTAGGATGCCACTGAACATTGGGTGACCGGTACCGGTCACAACTTGTGTATGGAATATAAGGAATGTCTTTTTCCAATATTGCCAAATTGTGGTCTAGGTTGACCTCCGCAGAAATGGAGGTTAATGGGGATAAGAATGTCGACAAAAATGGTAGTGTCAGGGAGGAAGGACAAAGAAAAACTGGTGACAACAATAACGACAATGACCCTACCGTTTCCCGGACAGGTGTGTCTGGAAACAAAGGGATTTCGGGAAGGCGAAGGTTTGGTGAAAATGGTTTTGAGGAAGAGGTAATTGTGTTGGAATTTGAAAAGCACTTCCTGAAACTGACCTCATTGAAAGTGTTAAATAAAATTAATTTTTATTGGTTGTACATTTTAGGGAGGTTATATGGCCGTGAAGAAAGCAAAATTGGATAATCAGTTCAACGCATCGACCCGTGTTTTAAATGCAGATAACCTTGAAAAGTCAAGTAACGGCTCCAATGAGATTTTCAAGAACATTTCAGTTCACATCAATGGTTACACCAGTAAATCATCCTTTGATATCCACTGTCAATCAATTTCATGTTTCGTATTCATAAACTGATGTTACCTTTTATGTTGTTCACACTAAAGATCCACCAGAGCCGGAATTACGCGAACTTTTTATTCGTCACGGAGGGACGTTCCATCCTTACCACAGTCAGACCCTTACTACTTACGTTATTGCGACGAATTTGTCAGCTCCTTCTAAACGGTAATGTAAAACTAGGAAATAATTGAATAAAGCTGGGATTATTTCATGTGGTAATTGTGGAGTTTCTTTTACTCAGTTTGTACGGTTCAAAAACTGTGAAACCGGAATGGATTACCGAGAGTATAAAAGCTGGCAAGGTCTTGGATACTCGAGACTTCATGCTTTACAATTTGAACGAGTAAGCTGTGCATTTTTAAATATCCCTTCTTAAGATTAAAATTGTGTTATAATTTTCAAATATACATGTGTAATGCGTTCTAACATCATTATTTGATTATCTGTTGTTTTAGAGAGAAGAACCAGTTGACGATATCTCAGTTCATTCGTCCAAAAGATTCCACAGCTATCGAATCAGCTTCAAATGTAGCAATGACAGTTTGTAATGAGTCAAGAGTCGAGGAGGGCGAAAACAGTCTGAACAAATCAAGTGATAGTGACGAATTTTTTGAATGCTCACAAGAAAACATAATTATTAGCCCGAACGGAACGAGTCCTCAGAATGACGCAGATCTCTCAGGTTCTTCGAAAGAAGAAATAGTTTCAAATAATAAATCCACTGAAGTCTACGAAGTGACGAACTCTAATCAGCAATCCATGTCCTCCGAATGTGAATCTCTTTTCCTGAATGATCAAGTATCTGATGCAAATATAATTTCTAAAACACCTCCCAAAACTGGAATCAAAACTGCCACCGATGACGGATTCATTGAAGATTTCTTTGGACGTTCCAGACTGCACTTAATTTCCGAGCAGAAAAAAGAAATGCAAATGTATATAGGAAATTTGAGGAAAAATATAAATGCTCACGATTTTACTAATTTGAAAAAGTTTGAGGAGGAGATTGGATTAAAAAGGGATGGATCTAACATTATCCCATCGATTTTTTCAGAGCCAAGTGGTATATAAGCTTCTTATCAGCGTAGCTTTATGTTATATGTACTATTGATGGTAAATATCGTGTTTCATAGTATTCCTTCACTGATTATTCTAGTTGTTCTCATGCACATTGACATGGACTGCTTTTTCGTCTCTGTTGGATTACTTAGTCGGCCTCATTTAAGAGGAAAGCCCGTCGTCGTTACTCATTCTTCTGGAAAGACTCAAGAGTCGAGATCTGATATTGCATGTGCTTCATACGAGGCTAGAAAATTTGGAGTTCGTAACGGTATGTGGGTAGGGGAAGCCAAGGAACTTTGTTCAGAGCTGGAGGTTATCCCGTATGACTTTGAGGAGTATCGCAGAATATCGAAACTATTTTATCAAGCCGTTGCATCGTAAGTGGGTTTATTTGATAAAATATTGGGAAATTAGACAATTTATTTATGCCCTTTGAATGTTATACATGTATCGTTTTATGAAATTTCAGAATCACTCTAGACTTGGAAGGCTGCAGCGTTGATGAAATGGTCGTTGATGCGACCTCCGTTCTTAAGAAAGTGCAAGGATCCACCGCAGAGGATCTAGCTGATTTTTTTAGAAAGATAATCTTTGTTAGTTAATTTTTTGTCGTATTTGAAATCCTAGTTTAAGTTTAAAAGGAAAGAATGCATATACTTCTAAGATCCTCCAAGTATAGCGTGTGTAAATGTAGCACATTTTTTTAAAATATTCACAGGCTGAAACACAATGTCCTGCTTCAGTGGGAATAGGAAGCAATAGACTTCTAGCCAAGTTAGCGGTGAAGCTGGCAAAACCAAACGGTGTTCATTATCTCAGGGACTGTGATGCCCCTTCCTACATTCAAGGTTTAAATGTCAGAGATTTACCTGGTGTTGGTTGGAGTAATCAAGAAAAACTTCGTGAAATCGGAGTTGAGACGTGTGCTGATCTTTTGAACGTTCCTTTGACACAATTGAAGAATACATTTGGCGAAAAAACTGCTGAAAAGATGCACAGGTAAGCCAGTTAAAAGAATTGGACAATAACTTTTTTGTGATAATGTATTTGATGATAATTGATAATGTTGACCTTTTATATGCAGTCTTTGCAAGGGTATCGATACTTCAGAAATCAAAATGGGACTGGATCGACCTAAGAGTTTGTCGGTGGATGTGAACTTTGGTATCAGATTTCAAAAAGAGGAAGACGTTACTAATTTTTTGGTCAACATTTGTAAAGAGTTGGCTAATAGAGCTGAGAAAATACAAGCTGTAGCAAACAACTTCACCTTAAAGTTGCTAATTAGAAAGAAGGGTGCAGGCGAACCTTTAAAACAAGGTGGACACGGGATAGTAGATTGTGTAACAAGGTATGTTTCAAATCTTTATTAAAATAGACGCTTTGAAATTGAATCGATATCATATCAGATTTGCCTCATTTCCGTCCTAAAGGTCTCGCAAGCTTATGAATCCCACCCGTAACTGGCACGAACTGTACAAAACTGCTTGTTCTCTAATACGAGCAATGAGAATTCCACCAACTGATTATCGTGGCGTTGGGGTGTCATTAACCGATCTCGCATTTGACTGTGATAAACCCAACAAAAAAAGTGTGCAACGGACACTAACGGATATGCCTTTGTCATCCCGAGCTCAAAAGATGTTATCTCTTTCGCAGAAAAAAGTTAAAGTTCCTACAACAGAAAAAGTGAATCCTGCCACTGCCACTTTGCCTTTAAACATCACAAACAATCACAATAACTACGCTCCACGAAGTTCGGATGGATTGTCGCTCAATGCATCATTCGAAACTGTGCCGAACAAGAACGGTGTTTCGGAAAACAATGATGCAAGAACCGTACAACCTTTGATACCTCCATCCACTAACACTAATGATAATCAGCCATTACCGGTAGATATTAGTGTGCTGCGGCAATTACCTCGCGAGATCGCTGAAGAGCAGTGTCAGTTTTATGGAATCAATACAGCTTTGTTGGATACAGTAGAAGAAAATGATGAAAAGGCTGAAAATGAAACTGTCGAGACCGTAGACCAAAGTTTCCTTTTAGCTCTTCCTGAAAATGTTCGCCAGGAAGTTTTACACCAACTTCAGGAGGTAAATTTTACATAACTTGAAAGATTTATAAATAAACTAGTAAAATAATACCTAACTATAATGTTTATATAATCTAGGCAAATGGGACCAAAGGAAAGGTAATTTTACAATTGGATGATCAAAAGCCTTGTTCTAGTAAGCAAGCTCTGCAGCGCAATAAAATACTTGAAGAGCAAGAAAAATTGAAAATGCAACACGACGATCAACAACTCGAACCAGGTAGCAATCCAATTGATGGAAGCAACGAATCTACAACTACTGTCGGAGAACGTAATATCTGCTTAGAAGAAAAAACTACTCCACTCATTTCCTATTGCAATACTAAGCACGGCCAAAATGACGACACTCAATCAAACAATCGTATTGATCCAAAAAACTTCTGGAACCCCAGAAATAATCAATTAGTACTACCAGCAACGAAAATCATTCTTCCGGCGCTTAACAACTGTACTGACATGGAAGATGTTCGTAATCTAATTCGTCAAGGGCTGGAAATTGTCACTGATCCAACTACAGACGATGTTGGAAATCTAGACCAATACTTTAAAGAGCTTATATCGAATTGTTGGCTACAACAGGCTCAAATCCTTCTCAAATTTTTATATCGGTACGTTCTACTACGGCTACAAGTTTCTCAATGTTACAAATATTCGCATTTGTATGCCAGCCAGTAAATAATTTTAATTTATAATCTCTTCATGGTTTTAGGCGCCTAAAGCAGCTCCCTCCTGATTCTAAATGGAAGCCAATCCTTACCAAACTTATTGAAGATAGCCAGAGATTATGCGTTCAGTATTTTCACGGAGCTATAAATCTAGAGTCATAACATTTGCAGCTTCATTTCTATTGATAATATTTTTTGTATTTGACAATATTATTGAAAATTGTTATTATGTAATGCAAGGAAACGAATTTTTGAGCGATTGTATTGTAATGTGTACTTTTATAATTCAAGATTTTTGCTGTGACCTGTATCGCGTGTATTTTAAATTACAAATGTCCTCTCCGTTCAGTTGCAAGCCTTTTTAATGTTCTATGAGTATGTAGGTATGTGAATTTATGAAAATCCTAAATGTACATACTTTTATTTAAACGTGCGTAAAATAAAACAATTTTTTTACAAGCACAACTACATCAAAATTTATTGACGGTATCGGAGTCGTTTTTCCATGATTCCTTTCATGAAAGTCCATGATTTTAATTTTAGCATTTTATATTATCTTTCTGGCCTTCCCATTACATAATTATTACAAACTCTGTCAAATATTGGCTTACATTGAACTCTTCCTTTTAGTCTTGAACAGAGTAGGAATACGCCGGATAGTTTTCGATGTAAAGAGTAAATTTCCTCCGGAGGCGGACATAATCGTTCCCTCACCATCACTGGCACTAATCTCTGTATTTTCCGAGTAAGATTGTGACTACCAAAATCATATTTTTCATCTCCAACTTGTAAAGCTTCTCCCAAAATCATCACAGCTTCAAGGTGGGCATTTTCCATAGCCTGAAAAGAAACAAACATGTTTAGTTTATTTAAGTTTCACATAATCTAGCCACATTTACCTTGTAATACATCTTAAAGCACGTTCTTACCTTTGATTCGTATCCTGTGAGGAAACCAATGTCCCTCGATGATTTTAATACGGCGTCTTTATCAAAGTTTGCTGCACCACGTAAAATTCGCATATAATTATCCAATTCCGAGTAAGATTGTGACTACCAAAATCATATTTTTCATCTCCAACTTGTAAAGCTTCTCCCAAAATCATCACAGCTTCAAGGTGGGCATTTTCCATAGCCTGAAATGAACAAACATGTTTAGTTTATTTAAGTTTCACATAATCTAGCCACATTTACCTTGTAATACATAATTCTTAAAGCACGTTCTTACCTTGGATTCGTATCCTGTGAGGAAACCAATGTCCCTCGATGATTTTAATACGGCGTCTTTATCAAAGTTTGCTGCACCACGTAAAATTCGCATATAATTATCCACAAATCCGTTCCTATACTCTCGTGATGCTCCAAAGTCTAGAAGCCCAATCTGAAACAAAACCACTAAAATGGTCAAGGGAGTGTAGAATTTACAATGTTTCAATAGTATAATCGTAGCACCTGTTTTGTTTCAGTATTATATAGAAAATTTGACCAGTTTGGATCTGTTTGCATAAACTGAAATTCGAAGAGTTCCTTAAAAAACAGGTCCAACATGAGATAGCTGATTCTGTCTCTTGTTTCTTGATCAAGATTTTCACATTTATCTACAGGAATTCCTTCAATGAGTTCGGTTGTGTATATTTGTTTTGTGCTTAGTTCATCTACCAAAGAATATTTCAAATTAGATTAGACTAGGTTTTTTGGTACAAGTGTTATGTTATCTCTGATTTCTGTTTGATATTCTTTTTATACCAATCACTTCAGGAACGTAGTAGTCGGGATGTCCTGCTAATAAGTTACGAAATCTCAAATTTATCACATAATTCCACTAATTTGAAAGATCAAAATTGGTTCAATCAGAATCACACAAGAAATAACCCACCTCCATTTGCCAAGAAGGCATGAAATCCGCCGCATGTCGAACTCTTTCAAAGATCTTTTGAAGTTCGGGATTTATCATGGTATTGTCCTGAATGCTTAAAATTTGACCTATTTTCAATGCGGCTCCTGTACAGCAAACCAATAAATTATGAGGGAAATCAGTTAAAGAACGCAAACCTCATAATAAATACGCTTATCGTTGTTTCTGCTACAATTTATGTACCTCTAACTCTGCACATTGTGTCAACTATCCGCTCTGCATTAGCTTCATTTAAAATAGTGCTTGAATTCAAAAGTGAATTTCCTTTTTTTGGTTCGGAAAAACCTAGTGACCGCTTCGTTATTTCTGTGATTGTTCCGATTCCAAGTCCTGCCGCAAGTCCCCCAAAAGTTACAAGTCGGCTAATTCTACTTGCAGGAACCTTTCGTTGTTTTGAAGTGGCTGCTAGTTGCTACAATGTTATAAAATGAGGTCCTTTTATACTAAAAGAATCAAATGAGTGATTAAACTATAAGCAAATTAGGAATTACGGAAGTTGGCTTCTTCGTTGAAAGAGGTTTCAGAACTTCTTTGGCTTTCTGACTTTGAGAAGGTTTTGGAATACCGGCTTCAGAAGTACGATCATCTTTCTGTTTAGATTTCATCTTAGGCAATGAGGAAGCTATACGACTAGCAATTTCTGGGTCTAATGGTTTCTGTGTCGGTGGTGGGGGTTTCACATTTGAAGAATTGGTTTCAGATGTACTGTCAGTGTCAGACTTAAGATTAGCTTCGTATCGCTTTCCATCCTCATTTTGCTGAAGTATTTCTACTCCCAAGGACTGTAGATAAATTCCTTCTAAGTCTTCTTCTCTGATAGTTATCGTTTCTTCACTAAATCCCTGATACGTTCCAGACTCGTTGGTTTCGGTAGTCGCCTCCTCTACGCCCCCCTTTCTCACATATTTCGGGGCGATCTCGATGAATTGTTGCAAGCCTCGTGGAACCATAGAAGCTCGTTGAGCCAAGTCGTTGAGATCATTTGGAAGACTCTTGAATATAAATTAAAACAAAATAGAAGATTTTCAGACATTTCTCCTTTGAATAGATCGTAGTAGTTGGGAGTTGGAACGTGAACTGACCTGTCGAATTGCGTCGGGTGCGTCTTGAGCAGCTTTTACGATACTGGAGTTCCTAACAACGGTCTCACATTTTGCTTGTTGACTGGCTACACTAGCATTTGTAGCCTTCAAAAAACCAGTCATGACCCTCCGTACATCCTGTGCCAAATGAGACCTTGACATTGTGCACTTTGTTATCAACGCCTCCAGTCAAAGTATGAATTTTTTTGAGTTGACTGCAGATGCTGAACTTGGAATATGACTAGGATAAAATTTCACAAATACAAAACCTCCGAATGGAACCGTACAATAGATTTGACTGGATTTAAAATTTAATTTTGCACCATGTGGAACGGAAACCGGTAATTAAGTGCATACTTCGCGTGACCGTGAATTGAGATGGAGTAACGTGCATGATCAAATCATGTGCTAGCTAGTTTGGTTTGGTTCTCATTTCTCATTGTCAATTGTTCTCTTTGTAGTCAGCCGTCGTCAGCTGTTGACTCATCATGATGTTGATGTTTCTCTGTTTCTCTTTTGTTTATCAACATTTGAGCACACAACAGCGAGTTACGAGGTACGGATAATACGCAAAAAGTCGAAACGAAAGGCACGGAATGAAACAGTTATCGTAGCCCTCATCCGTATAAAAAATTAATTTCTGATGATTTCGAAGGTGTACTAGGCGAAAAGGTTTACTTAAAATCTAAAAAAGGTGTTCCTTGAAAGAAAGAATAATTTTATTGGGTTCTTTTAAAAGGATCCTAGAAAGGCGTAAGTGAAAGGTTGTGTAGTTATTCGAAATGTTTTAATTGACTCACTTTTCACAAATGATTTGGATTTATATTTATTTTAAATATTTTAATGGACGTATATTTTTTTAATTTCCAGAAAAAAACTAAGAATTAATCATGGGTCGTATATTCTTGGAACATATTGGCGGAACTCGTCTTTTCTCATGTGCTTCTTGCGACACAATTTTAACCAACCGTGGTGAACTAATCAGTACCCGCTTCACTGGTGCTACTGGACGGGCTTTCCTGTTTAGCAAAGTAGTGAATCTCAACTACAGGTTTGTCTTCAATTTTTTTGCGCTTTCGTATTAATTTCGCATATACATTTGTATTTTCATTTCTAATTATCAAAGTCCTAATCCTAACTGTCCTATTCATTTGCAGTGAAGTTCAAGACCGTGTTATGCTAACAGGGCGCCACATGGTGAGAGACGTGTCCTGCAAAAACTGTGACGCCAAATTAGGATGGATCTATGAATTTGCTACAGAGGAGAATCAGCGTTACAAAGAAGGTCGCGTAATCCTGGAACGAGCGCTTGTTACAGAAAGTGACGGGATGGAGGAAAGAGAAGTCAGTAATTGACTATCGGATGAGCTGTAGGATGTTGTAAATTATACCTGGCTAAATATGCGACCGACAAAGTTTCAAAGTTTAATGAGCCAGAGTTTTTTAAAATTGTTTTCCCGTAAATGTATTAGATACGTTTAGATATTAGGGTCCGGGTCTTGTAAGGTTTTGGATAATATTAAATGGTCGAAGTATATAAATAATGTTAAGACGAATGAATTTGGTTTGTTTGACTTTTGAAAAACGTTTTTGGTTTAATAACGTGATCGCGATCCCATTATTTTAGTAAAAACGTAAATACTTAGTTATGTATTTCTACATTTGATTAACGCGATAAATACTTTTCCCCAAGTCCTAATCGAAATGTTTCAAGTGGAGGAGATTCACTTCATGTATGTATCGATGTGTTATGAATTATAATTTGCAGGTTTCCTATTTTTTGCAGAGCATGTGTTAAAATATTGCTGCGGCTTGTTATAGATGTATGTAAAAATAACTTGTTAATGTAGCGTTTGTTGAATAAAAATTTCAGGAATGGGTATATAGTAAGTGATTTTGTTTGCTTCGCTTTTTCGTATATTTTAAAATATACAATCAAAATAAAAAATAAAAATAACTCGAATTATATCCTGAATAGAATAGAATAGTTTTTGTAATCATTATTAGATAATAAACCTCTTTATAATTTCTCGCTTTGATTTGTACAGAACTAACAGAATCGCTCTGTTGAATCTTTTTTGGTGTACAAAAAAAAACGAAATAAACTTATATTTTATGTAAAGATTTGTTCTTATTCGTATAATTAGCTTTTCATTTTCCTACCCATTAATATGACAAATCAGGAACACAGAGTACGAAACGTAAGGGACGTTGAGGGCCCATTCTAGCTGTTTTCCCCACCAATTTTTTAAAAATGATTTTTGAAAAGCACCTTTTCTTGAATTCCTTCGTGCGAGGCAAATCATAGATTTTTTTTTTTTTGAAAAAAATCCACGGGTGTTACGCTGACAAATGAAACGCACTAGTCCAACCTTTAGTAATTCCAAGACTTTTCTTTTTTATAAGAAGTAGTGTGCTTCAAATATTTCGTCATGACTAGTGCAAATAATAGTTAAAGTTTAGTCGCTTTATTAAATCAAGCCAGGAAATATGTAAGTAAAACTTATCCCACACACGGACTGAGCCAAGTTGATGTAGATACTTTGGCTTGGAAAAATCAAAAAGACAAAGGAGAAAACATTTCATTTCCAAAGCGCATTGTTTTGTAATTTTCCTTGTCAGTCGTGAGTGTATCGAGATTATCTTGGCATTCATGGGGACCGTGAAATCTTACAAAAAATATGACACTGGTTTGGCATCTTGCTTACAAAACGTATTCAATCAGTAGTATTAATATCCCATCCTTAAATCTACTTTCCGCTCATTTATGCCACTATATTTGCCATTGCTCGAGTTAGACTAGAACGAACAGGAAAGAGAAAATTCATCCCAGGAATGGATAAATCCTCATAACATTTCCCTTATATCTATGTATGTTGGTGTTATTGTTAAAAAATAATATTAAAGCACAATTTACATTTTGCCCTGAGCTCATACGACGTGAGAGATTAATTTAATAAGGGTGAATGTGAATGATCCATGAAAGAATGACAAATTAAATGAATGAAGATTTCATTGTTCGCCTAACGTTTAAACAATATCCAAGGGATTAAATATGAAGGTTTTTATGTGCTTTTCGTTTTCCACCCAACAAATCGTCGACAGGTTGATAATGTTGTGTGTGCGATCATTCTTCTGTAAAACTGTTTTGAGTCCCGAGGATGAGCCCCAATGCCCAATAAAAACAGTGGTGATGAAGAGGTGAACGGAGAGATTTATGTCAATCATCATTAAATTAGGAAACAATGAACTGTGAATCCCTTTCGGCAAGGGATTAAAGTGAGCATAAGGGTGAGCGCTTGGATCTCCACAGCATCTCTTTGATTTTCACTGTATGAACAAAATAGGAAAATGCGGGTAATAATTATTCCTACATGATCTGTATTATTTTGATGCACATCACACATTAAACCATTAAACGGTCGTTTTGTAATATAATGTTCATTTGAAACTTCAAGCAGACAATTTACTTGACAGGAAGGCTAGACAAAGTTTTCCTTGTGACGAAATCTCCCGAAATCAAACAATTAAGTATGGCCTTTGTTCTTGTTATGAATACAATGATAAACTGATGGAGGTTTTCCTCGTTGTGCACTTTAATTGCACACCTACCTATCTATATTCCTATTTTAATTGCAATATAATAATAAGTCTTGAAACAACTACATATATAACTCGTGCCAGACGTGTGCTATACATTGAAATTTTCATACGTGAACCATTAGGGATTTAAGCAAGAACCATTTTCCATAGAATTTTTCCCAAGCCTGTGCGGATAACAATAAAATCCTCCGGGAGCTGTATTGTTAGAGTGAACGGGCCTTGTCTTTTTCCTTGGACTTGAATTGATTTTTTCAGAATTTTTTTATTCAACTGGTTTGTATTGTAATACAACTACAATTAAAAACCCTGATTTAAACCCCCAGACCCTGACGAGACATGTTTATCTCTACGGCTTAATGACATCCCAAGAGAAATAAGTACCATCAGACTTGAGGCCAAAGAGGTCCCGAGCTTGTCTTACATTACCCCAGTACATGGTCATGAAATAAAAATCCTTTTAGGGCATACCAGTTTACTTTTCTTTTAATTATTAGAAGAATTTACGGTATCATTGACCTCGAGGATGATGCAAATAGGTAAAGTTAAATAAGGGAACAATAGCATGACGCAGGAAATGAAATTAAATCTCAGTCATTGAAATTTGAAAATGCAAGTCATGTCCGACTGTTTTGAAAGGTACCGTCTTTAATTACCTAAGTCATTTTGAATATTTACTGGGCTGTCTTAAATACACATATTATTAGTTCAGTTTGATCAACAAGATGACCATGGGCAGCTTTCTTTAACAAGATGAGGAAAATGTGAGATAAATTAAAATTTTTTGGAGTGAGTTTTCTGCATTTGATGTTAAATTACCAAACAAATATGCAGTGCTAATAGTTTTCCCTCTATTCGAAGCTGAAGTTACGTTTCGCAAGAATTAGATTGCCCCTTATCACACTCAAATCGCTCGTGCTGAGCAATCATCTCAAAACACAAATGCTTTTCTCAGAAAATCAAAATTCAATTAATTCCTGCTTCTTTTAAAATTCAAGTATTGTATTAACCTCTTATCAGCAATGACGAAAGACTTAACTTTTGTGAAAGGTAGATGTGTTGACTTACGATTCATATCAAATAACTTCATATTATGCACTTGAACTGAATTTGTCCCAACTCGTGGTATGAGCTCACTTCTGAATAGATTTGTGTAAGTCATTTTTTTTTTTTTTTTTTGCCATTACACAATGCCATGCATTTTTTTTTAGTTTGTTTAAGAGGGGTGGACAGACGAATTCATTTCCTGTTTGAGAAATAGATAAATTTTTATTGAATACGGATTGCATTATCAGAGTATAGTCCAGACATGGAAGAATGAGCGTCGAAGGGGAAATGGATCTGGTACAAAAAAGAGTATGTAATAAGTGTGTATTCAACGGACAACTTATTCTCCGACCGGATTTGATTAGATTCGTCATTGAAAAAACTTTGCTTTTAGAAGCTGATCTATTTCTTTAGTTGATGGTGAGTCAGAGTCATATCATAACTATAATCCATAAATGAATGTCATCTTAAACTTGTAGACAACTACCTTCAAGGGTACCATAGGTTGTTGTACTCTCGATGTCTCGATTCTCTGGTGGAAACTTCCAACTTTCTTACAACATATACTTAATGAACATTGAAACGCTAAAGAAAATGAGGTCGGCAGGTGTCCAGAAAGCACAATTTTGTAAATGTTTTCACCGACAAGGATAAGCAAGGTAAAAACGTTGGAAGCGTGATGGTGTTGACTTTAGTTGCAACGTAGTCAGTAGAATATTTTTAATTCCAAAGAACGACAGTAAACGTGTGAATCAAGACCTTCTTTCTTTTTCTCTTTTTGTTTCCAGTGAATCCAATGTATGGAAGGTATGTTTTTCCTGCAATAATGTCGATTGTTGCATGAAGCGCCTTCATATGGTCTCGTTGTTTGTCCTAATAGTTTGAGCAAATTGTTTACCTTTCCCTCATAAAATTCGACACTCTTTTCTTCCCTTCCTACTAAAACTATGTACGATATACTTACATTGTGTAAACCTCCACGAACGAACATTAGGTTCCTTATATTTCTTTCACTTCTTTTGTCCTTCCAACTTTGTAACTGGCAATTTTGATGTGCTGCACATATGTTATCATTCACACTGCTAGATTGTTGGGGCAAAGAAGAATGCTGTAATATAATGAGACTCCTATACAACTGGTCGCATCTAATTATGAATGTTTGCCTTTTTCATACTTGTTAGCTTGTGAAGTCAAATTTACGGTTTGGATTTAGATGTAAATTGAAATATCCCCTTGAACCTTATCAAAATCGCTTGGACATTGCAGGTTTTCATGTCTTCATTAGTTGCTTTTCTTTATACATCGCTACGCCTGTGATATTACAATGTGAGAACCGGTCTACATTTTCGAACATTATTTTTTTTCGAGTATAAAATCTGATGTAGATGATTATGTTAAAAGGAAACACAAATAAGTCCATGCAAATTTTATACTTTTTCTGGTCTCCATCATGCTTGTAGTTTATTACTTTGAGGCAGATCATTCATACCTGGCACTGGCACAGGTGCAACCGTATTTTTCAACAAGCAAAAGTAAATTCATATAAGTACTTGTATGGATGGATTGTGGACGTGGAGTCAAATGTGCTTCTCAATGCCCCATAAATGCCATAGTCTGTGTTTTCAGACCCTGTTTCCTGTTCATAGCTGAGTTCAATTCATCAGAAAAACCTTTACAGGTTAACCTTTAAAGCTTTGGCTTTGTCCATGGTTATCATTTTTCCAGGTTTTCCTAGCATTTAAAATTGAATGAAGAGTCGTGGTCGTGTGTATCCCATTAAGGAGGCGTGGGTAAATGTCGAGTCGAACCAGACGGTTAGGCTCCTTTTGGAGAATTTACTGAGTGCATACAAAAACAGGTTCATTTCCTTCATTTGTAGCATATCCATTAAAAAGGTATTCCGGAAATTGAAGGGACGTGTGAAAAGGATGTTGAATTCAACATAAAAATGCATTTAATCAAAATATTTAGAGAAAAAGGTTTTGCAGAAGAGTCAGAATTATTTCTTCTTTACAAATTTTGGATTCCTTCCTTTCCATTCTTCATGTACCTAATCGAAAGTAAAGAAAAATGAAATGTTAAGTTTTTCTTCGATATAAAAGTAAAGTAAAAACATGCTCGTTTGTGGTTTAAGTTTCATTCATTGACTTTCTATCTTTCAGGTGTGCATTTTTCTGATACAAAAACATTGAAAAATGTTTCTTTTGATTTGAAATCATGTTTGACACCTTTAAAACACTTTTTAAAAAGAACGTGGAACAATATATATGTAGTAGTGTCTTGTTTTGAAGTTTCTACATCTTTTCATTAGCACCTTCTTGTTTTCAATCCTAACTTTGGTCCGATATTGAAGTGGTTGCATTCTCACAAGTTATTCTATTTCATTCACATACCAAGCCAGAAACATTGACATTTCAAGAACAGAACTGCTACATCGAGATAAAAAAGCAATTATTAGCACGAAGCCGTGTTTTTGGGGTATGTTGCAACAAAAATATATTTTAAAAGTGTCATTTTCCGTAATTACGAAAAAAATGAACAAATGAATTATTTATTATTGCTACCCGTGGATTAGTGTCGAATATGAAAAGCATTTTTCTCGGGGTGAAATTGTAATGTCTAGCTGGATCACGCCATGAAAATTACTTTATCCATGTGAGGTAACAAAGAGGTCATGCTTTTAGCTAAAAATTTTGTTCGTTTATTTGTATTCTCTAGTTATTGGTATGTCACACGAATCACTTCCGCTATCTTTTACGCCGATCATGATACCTTACGCCAACGTGACAGGAGCGTAAAGTCTGATGGACATGTACGAAGCATGTCCCTTAAAATGATTTTATGATGGATTTTTTGTTCGTGCGCGCGTCGGGGTTGAGCAACCATGCAACATCAAGTGTATGAGGCATGCAATTTCTAATTCATTATTCATGCCCGCACTCATGGCTCAAAAAATAACAGGTTAGCATGATTTCGAAATACAGTAACACTAATACCCTCAGACAATTATGCTTATTTCGCAGAATTCATCAAAACCTCTGGGCTGAAATTTTATTTCATCGAAATCATAGAATCAACGCTGATGACATTACTCAAGAACAATGTTTCATTCATGTATGAAGCCAAAACATTCTTTCTATTTTCTTAAACGTCTCAAAATGATTTATGATCGCCCTATCTCTTTCAAGCAGACATACTCACTCCACCTTTGATTCCGAGCGAAATAAGTCAGTCAGTTTTGTCAACCGGATGCACAGCATACTTAATGTTTTAATAGGCTGCAAGTGATTTTCTCTTGCAATCTACAACTTTTAACAATACTTGATTCATATTTTTTCCTTTGGACCGTAGTACAATCTATTAAGGTTTTAATTTTAATGAATATGTTGTTTAATTTTAATTTAATTGGAATTTAAAGTGGGTACATCCGAATGATTTCGGAGCAATAGACCAGAGGGACCTTTGGGATCAGAGAGAAGCAAAAAAATAAATGCACGTCGACATATTCCACTTCACTCTCTTAAATTTTCCACATTCATCAGTCTAAAGTTAAGCAATAAGCGATGGAATGGAATGGAAAAGAGTCGCTCTCTCTTCCCTTCTCTCTCACTACAAAAAAAACTGGGATAATATTTCGGGATGAGAGAAAAAAGAAGGATGTAAAGGATATAGGATGACTTTATTTGAACAATTTTCAATTTTGAAATGACTGTTTACACAGTCGAGTGGTTTAAAACTATCGTCAGTCAACCAGTCATCATATCACATCATCATAAAATTGAGTATAAATCTCGCAGAAAAAAAAGCTTTTACCTCCTATTTCCTTAGCCAAGCCTAAGCCATATTTTTATGCGCTCAAAGCAAGAACCGATTTTCCTGTGGGAAGCAATATTCTAAGGCAAGGGACAGGGAGAGATTCATCATTACTTGGGAAGGAAAGCTGGTGGATGTATCGTCTTTTTTTATTGCATTGCTGAAGTTTCAGTCCCTGAGTATGTATAGCTCAAAATCAAAATGGTTGAAGAGAGAAACCGAAGCGGGTAAAAAATGGAATTATGTACATGGATGCGTAAAACGTAAAATATGCAATTACATTTCATTTCCCAAAATTTTGCTCAACCATCATACATCATCGTATATAGGAAGGGCTGCTTTTTCGAGGTAAAGATTGATGTAGGCATAATACGCTTTGTTTGCTTACCGGCAAAAAAAGGTTTTTCTCACAGGCTATCCGAAAAACCATTTTTGGTCTTGTGTGAGTTATGGGGAAAGTTTTATGAAATTTTGGTTTGGTAGTGTGCAGAGTGTGACTTCCATAAAGAATAACTCATTTTTATTCCAATATAGAATGGTTTCAAATTATTTTCTTCTCTTCGTCATCACACCTGCACCTGGCTCCCATTACTTCATATTATGTTCACTGTGAGTATTTTTTTCTCAAAAGTTCACATCCATGAAATTTTATGATGTCAAGTGGAGGAGAATCGTATGTGAAATGACAAGTCGATCATTTGAGCCAAATCCTGAAGACTATTCCACCCAAAGTAGTTAGAACCTCTTTGTCATTTCGTTTGAAATAAGATTTTTTATTGATGTGCATACACCCTTCTCGATAAGTACATGAGACATTTCTTGTCAAAGTGAGGAATAGTTAAACAACAGGGCGAGGATGACAAATCCTTCACAATTCCACGAACTTACTTGGCGTTTCCTCTCCGCAGTTATGTAAAACTTTAGTCGAGGTCTAAGAGACAAAAAAATGGTAAAATGTCTTACAGAAAAAAATAGACGAAGTTGTGTTAAAGTTGTAGCACCTAATGGGATTCAAAATACAAATGATTGTAATAATCATTTCTTGTTAAGTTCTAACATTTTGTTTGCCTTCATGCTCATCCCATCAACGCAACAACGGCGTTTTTCCACAAGGCTCATTTTATTTTTGTTATTAGCGAAATAATGAGCAAACAAAGGGTGGAGCTGAGAAGGAGACGAAGACGTGATGACGCGATGACTAATAATCATGTCATGCTTCGCCTCAAAAAATATATTTCATGTGGTTCATGTCATGCCCATATAGCACTTTATCTCAAATTAATAGCATTTCTTCAATAGTACTTCTTATCTCAACCTTTCTTTCTAACCTTACCAGTTTTTATCTTCAAAAGTATAAGGCCTTAAGCTTTTATCTTAATTCCTTGAAGATGACATTTCAGAAAAAATTTCCGATGGTAATGACGATAATATATTTTTTATTAGGAATGCCCAAGGCTTTAAGTGGAATTGTTTGTTAATGATTTATGCTGATGGAATATCCGAATGCCGAGCCGAGACAGTCAAAAACATCCTTAACTACTTAAGATAATTAAAATTAATATTGTCATCGCTTCGTTTTTTCGAGGAATTTAATATGATAATTATGTTGTGCCTTCAAGTTTCTTTATGTTTTAGCTGAATGTCCACATCCATGCTTACAGTCTATAGGGAACAAGGTTTACGCAAAAAAATGAGTAAATGCGCGATGGGAAGAAAGTTGAGTTGCTTTGAAGTTGCCGATGTGTACACAATTCTCCGAGCTATACCTTTTGCTAATTGCTTGAGATGACAACATAACAAGAGACGGGATAACAAGCACCTCTGTTGACACAACTTAAAGTCTATTATTTTTGTAAAGGTAGTTTCTTATGAGGCGGCAGGTGAAAAATGAGAACATACACAAGTTTATTGGATTTTTCTCAACACCGATTTTCCATTTTCCCTGATCCACTGAAAGTTGCCTAAAGGAGACCTTTTAAGATATAACTTCCTTCTCATTTTCAAGCCTTTGTTCATTACTCATTCAACAGCATTTTTTCCTTAGGTATTTTAGGAAATGAACATAAAGCGTTGACAATTTTCCTCCGATGCTTCAACTTTCGATGAACCTTTATCTCTCCAAGAATAAGTATGATATTTTGGTGCATGTAGTACAAAAATTGGCCTTAGCTTTATCAATATTATCATTTCTTTGATTTAATATCTGTCAATGGGACAATCAAGAGTCAAGGGGACTAGCTCTGCAAACATTTCTTGGGTTTCCACAATCCTCCTAACTCAACATTTACAGTTTCATTCTCCAGCTTTTCCTATTCCACATGGTGCATGTTTGTTGTTCCACAAAGGTCGGGAAAAAGATTGCAAATATTTACCGTGTAACAAGTGACTCCATGCGCGCGGTGTAGAGAGCTACCTAGTAGTGGTCTCATTCATGGCTTTATTCACACAGTAAATAATATAATTCTCCATCACGCTATGAATCATTTTTAAGTATTTTGCAAACAAAAAAAATGTTCATTTTATACTACTAAACCAAAAGAGGTGGGCATATATCTCATGAGAAATTTGTAGGTATAGAGTCATTCACGGCGACTTTGTGTGCGTAAGCCTGACTTTCGACGATGCCTGCTTAAGGAAGAGCAAGAAGCGTATAATAGTAGTAGTTCATTCAGTCTACACACACTTATGCTTTCATCTATTGATACCTTTTTTTTTGTTTTAAGCTTAGGGAGTTTCGGGATTAGCTCTAGTAACCTACAATTTACACAGCATGAAGTCTATTTACAAAACGAACAGAACTTTTTTATGAATAAAACAACTTGCATTGCACTTTTTGTTTAGATTTCGTGTGTAATGAATGCAAGCACACAACAAACAGAAAACGAACTAGCAATTCAAACAAAAAAGTACAACATAAACAAAGGGAAAATCTACTTCTACATACTTACTACCACTACTCCTACTACCCGGGGAAGTTTTCGCACTCACAATTTCAAATTTACTTTGCACTCATGTAACGTGTCCCGAAGAATAACGCATCCATGTGCTTATTGAATATTTTTATTTTGTAATTAAGACGAGCATGAAGGTTAAGAAGTTGAGATTCCCATTCAAAGCTAAAGCTCGAGTTATCTAACCCTAGCCTTATTCATATTTACCTTTGAAAATAATTTCGTGGATTAAAATCTCACGGGTACAGTATTTTTTGGTTTAGCTGAAACGTGATAACTTCATTAGCCATGACCTCCATTAACGTAAATCTAAGTGACCAAAATGGGAGGCTTATGGAAAATTTTGTGACAAAGTACCAATCAATCAATAAAATGCATATCACATCATATCATCAATTTTACTGTTAGCAAATATTGTTTGAACTTCAGCTTGGAAAAGGAGAAATTAAATATCAGGATTTATCTCCATAAGATTTCAGTTGGACCTTGACTTCACGATATAAATGAACTTATGTTAGGATAAGCCATCAAGTCGATCATTTCAAGTTTTGAGATGAAAAATACTAAACCTTCAATGCTACATGCTTCATGTGGGTAGAAATGGTTCATTACTGAGTCAACAATCCAGTTTTCCATTTCATTGAGTTTTGGCTTTTTTAATAATGCTTCCTAATTCTGCCAAGTTTCACAGCTTTTCTAATCATGAAAGCCAGTTTGTAATAAAAAGAGATATTTGGTAGAAGAGTGAAGAAAAATTATTATTTAACCATAAAGCGCATTTTGTAAACTTCAACGTTGGTAATATGAGCGATAAGTAAAATGTTCGCCAATTTTCGCGAATGAAAATGTGTTATTTGTAGCACTTAAAGGTCATTTTTAACTATAGTCAAATATTGATCTTCGTTGCGATCATCATCGCACATTATTCACGTAAATGAAAGAGCACCTACTTATTTTCCGTAACTCTGAATTTTTTTTGGCAAACAATTAAAGCTACTTCTTTATCCCTGACATTTCATAATAAATCAAATATTCAACAGGCCTGTGTTATTTTGTAAGCTTCCTTGCTCCCGAAGGGAGCAAACACATAGGCTCATCAAAACAAACTTCGTCCCTTTTCTAATAAAATTTTCTTCCAGCAAACAATGAGGAACACCTTGAAATACATTCCCCAGTTTTGAGATATTAATACATAGTAGGTATATGATAATATCCTTGTTTATTTAACGCAATGTTGTATGCATTCGCTGACTCAATTCTTTCCCTATTTTCATATTACACGCTATTTACACCAGGATTTTATTAATTTCTCAGTCTTGAACAATTATTTAATCACTTGCTCCTTACTGCTCCAAGCCCTAGGAAGGGGTTTAACTTAACGAAATGAACACTGAACATACATGAATAATGCAATACAATTATTATTATTACATTGCTCTCTACTAAAATGTATTGTATTGTAGTATATCCAATTCTTTTATAAATGTGTAGTCAGCGCAAGCATGTCAAACATTGATTGTTTGCTTTTGATGAAATCGCCAGAATATGTAATGTGAATTGTGAAGAGTGGATGATTTCACCTCCTTTTTCCTTCCACTACCGGCGGATGCTTCCCGGGCGTGTTTTAATTCCTTTTCTCTCTCTCTCTCCTGAACATGAGATAAGCATTTTATGATGAAACATTTTGTTATATTATGAAAGAAAGTCTTATCTTTTTGGAAATTTCCACAGAATTTGTAAAGCTTCTTTTGGACTTGATGAGGATGAGACCCTTAAGCTATCAAATCGTTTCGTTCGATGTAGACAATAATGTCACTTCCTGTTAGGTTTAGGATTGAAATTGCTTTATGGAAAATTATATGATGTATGCCAATCTCCTGAATATTCAAAAAATGAAACGTGAAGCGAAGCAAGCAAAGACATAATATTAATATTACGTGATAAGACGTTACAGATAGGTGGGTCAATGTACACAAACGAAATCTCCTCGCAAGTCAGTTCCCGTGTATTCTCTTGGAAAACAGACTTGATATCAAAAAGTCTACCTTACGAAGATAAACGAAATGTAGAGATTACATATATTTTCCACGAAATACTTACATCTTTTATATTTCAACATCGAGCGTTTACTCTCTCAAATATTGAAACCTCTTTCTCACATCATTTTACTAATCAAATATTTCCGAAGCATGAAGGGATGAGATGATAAGGAAAAAGCAAATCTTATCCGTGCTTCATACCATATATTGATATATGTTCATGGAATTTTTGAAGCGCAGTTTCCTGTGCGTAAATATCCAATTCAAAAGGCATAATAAAACTTTGTGAGATTGTGAGAAAGCAGTAAATCAATTAGTTGATTTAATCAGTCGAAAGTGCGTGTGATCAAGTCATTTTACCCGAATCCAAATTAAAACGAATGGCATGATTGTTGTTGTTTCATTTCTATTTTTGAAGCCCATATATTTTGTCGCCAATTCCAGACTTTTTTGTTGTTATTATGAGGACCATATTTATCTACAACTTTTTTTTACGACCGTATAGGTATGTTTCATGACGTGTTTGCGTGGTTTGTCATCCTCCCTGCCTCGCTTTGTTACACTTTTAGTCCACTTATTCACAATCATCTTCGTCATCGTCGCATCCGAAAACCTTTTTTCCAAGCAGTGTTTGTTTTGTTGATTTGGAGGATGGGAGGAAAATCGATTTCTCGGTCCTTGACAGAAAGACCATACACAAGTAGAAGTGTTGAATGAACGGTATAAATACAATGTACACAAACTGAAACTTTTATTGCAACAAGCAAAGGTATTCCATCGAAGGGAGAGTAGAAAGGACCATTTTTTATTGTGAATGGGTGCCACATAAATGCTTTTACATTATTTTTTCTGAATTCTGATGCAAGGAAAAAAGGTATTTTCATATAAAGATTAAAGACATTGAAATTAAATTCCTGAAAACTGTAAAATACATTTGAAATTGAAATAGAAAGAAATTGAAATAGTCATAATTTGATCATACATCCATTTAACATCAATATCAAGTTCTCCCAATCACTTATGGAATGAGCTACAATTAAGTATTCATTGGACCATAATATCTTTTGGAAGTCAGAAATTGACGGAAGTACAAAGGATAGCTATATATTTAAAATGTGAAATTATTACCTAAACCTAAATGTAAGGTTGGCCGCACCGTATCACGTCATCATCATCATGAGTTAGCTTCCCTCTCCTTGCAATTGATTGAAAAATATGTTCTCACTCACACAAAGAACCTCTGAACCTGAACTCATGCATATATATAGCGAGCATTTCCCAGAAAGGCAATAAAATCGTGTACAGAGGATACGTAGAGTCAATCAGAAGAGATACGTGAGCGAAGGAGAACGGAAGTGAATATAATGGTGGGGGCATTCTCTCGAAAACCAAGATCTGCCTTCTCCAGTCCAAGAAGGAGGTTGTCTCTTCACCCGTTTGAGCTCTATTCGCTCCATCCCCTTGCACAGGCGGAGCTACACAGAGGAGCACAAGTAGATCCTAGTAGGTATAACCATTCCTTTCATATTCCTTTAAATGTAAAAAAGCCAACTTGGCCACGTTCAGCATTTACCACATTTTAGTTCTCTCTTGTGATAAAAAAGAGACTCGTGCAAGCTGCACCAACTTTTTACTGACACGTTAGGCGTTTGGAGGCACAAGGCAAGGCTTGTCTAACTTTTAATGCCTTTTCGCATGCTACTAACCTAGGTAACTCTATGGCTTCTTTCTGCAGACAATTTTTATCTGAAAAGCTTTTAGCTTTCAGCTTTACTTTCGCTTATCAAATCCTCATGCCTTACTTATGATTATTACGTTCTTTGCATACCTACATCATCCAATCTCAATTAAAAAGAATTGATAATAATCTTGCTTAAAGACTCATGAATGCTATTTTCTGTGACGCAAAAAAATGTATAACAAGGTCTCGAAGAAATAATTCAGTTAATCTTCGGCCAACCCATATCATATCAACAGAGGTCCACAAAATTATTTATTTTTTATAAAAAAATTTTCCCTATTTTTTTACAAACGTACAAGCTGTATACCTCCTTAAATCAAATCAAATCAAACATATTTTGTTAGCTTTGAAATAATTACCTATTAACATTTGTAAACCGATGATAATGATTTTTTAGCATAGTCCAATCAGATGCCTTAAGCCAAACTAAAAAATGTTTAGTTTTATTTATCTAAATTTCATATCAAAATTATCAGAAAATATCTCGTTCGTTTGTACATTTACTCTGTCATCGCTATTGTTGATTAGTATACCCAAAGTGGAATGAATGAAAAAAACGGAACTGCACATAAGTGCAGTGTGTGTGTACTTTGTACACAATTCGGTTTGATGATGACGAGAAGACAAAGAGGGAAAGAACAAGACAAATATAGACTTTAGATTTACATTATTAGCACAAATAAAAGAAAAAAGGCCTGTTGATTCCTCTCGTCTGATATCTTTTTTCTCTCTTTGCAGATCTCAACTTGAAAAAATATATTATTGTAATGTGGAGCAAACACCCAACCAGAACACAGAAGACAGAACTCATCTTTTTTTTTTGCTAAAGAAAATCTAAAAAAGGTTTTGATTGCGTTTTTCTTACTGGAGCACTCTTAGAATTTGATTTTTCTTGTTTGTTTACTTGATTCAAACATCTAAAAAAAGTTTTGTGTACTTATTAAATACTAATGCTCACCTTATAGATCGTGTGATGTTTGCTCAACGCTTGCTTGCTTCGTGTGTGGATGAATGAGTGACTGTTTTTTCGCTGGAAAAAATGTAGGTCTAATCGTGTGCGATTTGATTAATCTTTAATATTTTTTTCAAGATGTGGAATGAATAGAGCCTTTTTAGATTTAAGCCGCAAAGTAAATTCTTTTTTTCTCTTGAAGTAAGTCAATACGTTATTTTTACATGCAAACTTTTTCTTAAGGTTTTTTATATTTGTGCTTATAATAGTTCATAGGAAATTTTCTGTTGATTATCAACATCATCAAGTGAGCAAAGAGCAAATATTTAATTTTTCAAGGGGAAAGTAAAACTTTTTCCCGACGTTTTTCCCTCCTACTGCTACTACCACACTGCATTAGAGAGTTTACTCGCGTACACAAGAAGTGAGTGAAGGAGAAAGTAAACTTTACCTAATTAGAGTCATTGCATCCAGAATAAACTCATTTTTGATAGGCTTAGCAAAAGTCAATATATATTTTTCAGTGCGGTTCTACAAAATCCACATGAACTCGGAATACTTTAATGATTGCTCAAAAATCGACATTTTTGTTTGATTTGGGGAAAAAAGGATTTTTTTCTCTTAAAAAATATTTTATCCTCAAATATTATTACTTTTATCAACATTTACTTAGTACTTTAGTTACTCGATTAAGGATCAGCTCTAGCTTAGCTTTGGCTCTGTCTTCAAGATGAAGTAGCATAAAAAATTGATTTCCTTCTGTAAATACGCAAGTATAACGGAAAAATCTGCGGGATCTCACGTCAAGGGTTATAGATAGATGAAAAGTAGGCAAACCCAGATGAAAAAAAAATGTTTTCTCTTTACATTTGCTTTTACCTGTTTAACAACTTTTGCTCACTTTTCCCTTTATCTTCTAAAGGCTTACCGCGCTGATTTACCAGTTTGCTCACTGATCATCATGGTAAACGTGAGGAACATTATGTATATATATTTTGAAGTCTGTAATTAGCTTTAGCTACAGATATATCCTTAGCTGGCACGCTTGTGTGTACAAACTATACAAAAATGGGTTGATAAATTAAAAGTAATTTGTTGTATGAACTAATATTGATATTGACACTAGTTTTGTGTGTTTGTGTTTATTCGACTCTTATTTGAGGATAATGATACGCTACTTGTTGCTGTTACTCTTACTGCTTCTGATACATAAATAGATTTTTTTTTGTGTGTAGACATAAAAAAGTTAGCATGCTTTTTTGTGTACAGTACATGCTACGCATTATGTAGTTACTTGTAGTAGTATCTGTTTATTTCTTTGTTTGCATCTCTGTCTGTCTGCACACTTTGTTTTTCTAAAGTGCAGTTTTTTGTTGATTGTTCCTGATTGAAAAGTACAATAAAAAAGTGTACAATTCAATGTTAAATTGTAAATATTATGATACTTGGCAAATCAATAAGACACTTTACTTGAGAGCGTAGAGATTCTTAATGAGCAAGATGGCTATTTTTAGATGATACGTAATCATTTAATTGGTCTTACTAGGAAATTTCAGATTACGTTTTGCCTTCATGATAAAAAAATATTGTAGCATTTTTTGTCCATGTCGAGTCTTCTCTCTGTCGTCTCTGTACCTGTTTCCTTTGTCAGTGTTCATGTGGGATGATGATGTACAGTAAAAATGGAAAAGTTCAGACTTTAATAGGAAGAGCATAAAGAGGAGGTGAAGCAAACGAGGCGAGTAATAAAGCACGTTAGTAGAATTCATATGCCCAAAAAAATAGGAGGGTTAGTGTTCTCTGGCCTGGGTTGAGCTGTACGCGATGTGAGCTGCAAGTTAGAATTCAGAGTTTTTCTTCAGTGCTCGGCCTGCTCTTTGCTTCTTTCCTAGTTCAGTTCTGATGGCAAGAGAATCATCTAAAACGCAGCGAGCGAGCTTCAGAGGGAGAAGGGAATGAATCGAGTATATCTCAAAGAGAAAGAGAGCAAATACTTACTTTACTCTTTTAGAAGCCAAGCTATCACCACCGCACCACTATACCAAGTTGATTTTCAGTGCAGTAGAAGAAGAGTCACATCAACAACCTTTTTTTAGCTCAATTCTTTTTTCCAGCCTCATCTCTCAGACCCCAAGTAAAAAAGACTAAAAGTAAAGTATATTCACTCACACAGATATAAAATGTGAGTTGATATTTGGAAAGAGCCGAACCACACGAGAACAACCCCTGCTGCTGTTAATA
>JAHZMX010003593.1:0-18295 GCA_027743895.1 Seira musarum
ATTGTATATATCTGCACATTTGCTATCATGGCTTTTGACACCTGGATTGGAATTTTTGTTTTGTTTGGCGTACAAGCATCACTGTATCCAAAATCTAAAGAGATTTTTCGGGGATATCGAAGTTACCAATTGTTACTTACACGAAGAGAAAGGAAAATGGATAGAGCGTTCACGAGGTCATGTGCCTACATCAAAGCAACGTTTGGAGCAGGCAATTTCATTACCGAACTCACGTCACTACGAATACTGGATTTCGGTATTACATTAGCTGTGAATCTGCTATTGCTAGAGAGCAAAAAATAGTAGGTCCAAATATTCACTTCATACTCACTACTGCATTTCAGCAATGGCTTAAAACTAGAACACCAAATCAGTTTACTTAATGAACCATTGGTAAGCATTTAAATAATCCATGGTAATATAGTCACCCATTATTTATCTGAATAAGATTTTTAATTAATTTGTAGATACTGTCCCCCAAGATTTATCGAATCAAAAAGAATGGGCATATACCAAAGAACTATGAAGCCTTTCGTGTCAAATCCTGTTACCAACGATGGCTGTTACAGAGTAAGTTGTACTGTTAAGTAATATATATGTCGTTCTAGGGTTAATATAATATGCACTGTTAAATAATTTATTATTACAAATTCTGATTCTTATGAATGGGAAGAGAAACAAAACATTCTTATTTTCACATTAGTATTAAAAATTGTAAATTGATATTGTTTTCATTTGATACGATAGCTTGATTCCAAGGCTTGATCACATTATTGAGATTTCAAGATGAGATCAAGGTTGAAGTGTTGAATAATTTACCTCATATCAAAATGCTCCTCATACAGCCCTCCATATTATGGTAATCAATGTCTGCACAAATTTGAATACGTTCAAGAAAGTTTACTTTCTGTCGCATGACCAACTTGCATGGAGAATTTGGGGGAAAGTTTTAATGCATTCAATTCAGTACTTTTCATACCAAACAAGATCGCGTAGATTGGCCTAGGTGGTAATTTTATTAAGGTTAAGTCAACTAAAAATTGGTTAGACTCTGGATGAAGTTATTGAAGGTTAAATCAAACTATAAATTCATATATTGATTATTCTAAACCTTAGGCATTTGTCTTGTCAAGTGGAGGCCAATCGGAACTGACTCCATTTACCTATACACAGTTAAGCAAATCATACTCCATAAAATTAAAATATATTAAAGATAATTATTTATTGAGCTTCCATAACAGTTGCTCGCTAAGCTTTTAAATTATGTCGTAAATCACTCCCGCGGATATAATATTCCAAAGGCGGTACTTACTCGGTATCTCCGCTCGGTGATGATAGAATGCGAGGCTAGATCGCTATTTAATTAGACAAACTGATGAATTCTAAGGCGTTAATTATTAACTGAATTATTGCGTGGCGAATTCATCACGCATTAGACCATACTTGTGTTTTAGGTTTCTAGGTATCTACATGATGGAGCAAAACAAATTTCTGATTCATTCTGCGATTTTTATTGCCAGTGCCATTAATGGCATTTTGTTTAGATACAATAAGGCTACACGGGAACTAGAAAATGTTTCCGACTTCACAAAAAAAGAAACCGAGCTTAAATGGAGGTTTTATTTACATTTGAGCGTGACTTGTGCTATAATTTTGCAAAGCCTATTCGCCAATTATTCAAGCATTGAACACCGAGTTCAAACATACCTTACTGTAATTTTTATTGTAGCACTATATTTCGTCATGAACGAAGCAAGATTGAAGTCAAAAGAATTCGTTTTGTATTACAATGGCCTGTTTAAGCTCACTTTAATTGAAAATATAGCGCAAAGTCTAAACGGACTTGAAAAGCTAACCATAGTTTTTGCAAAGTGTTTATTGCCGTCGTCCTTTATCTTACCCTTTGGATTTGTCTACGGTTTGTACTGGAAAAATCCTTGTTATCAACCAGGGTTGGCTTACTCGTTTGTTCTTACACTTTGTTGCCATAGAAGATATTGTAGTCAAGCAATGTTGAAGTGTGTCATTTTAAAAAACACAATTTTTATTTTGAATTACCTGCATTTTGCGTGGTTCATTCATTCAATTGTTTCGGTAATGACGCCCTTCTATTTAATAACGACTATAACATTACGAAACGCAATAACCCAGTAAGTATTTTAAATTTTATCTGTGCAAATCCATTTAATTTGGTTAACAAAAGTATTAACTAAAAATGATCTTGTATAGTTTTGGACAGGTTTTCCGACTTCATGACGGTCCATTTGAGAAGAAGATTAACGTATATCGGCAATGCCAAATTCTAAACAAGCTCATGAATTACAACATGAATAATATATTCACGATCAGTTTAGCGGTAAGCTGTATTGTTTGTGCATTGTCAACCTATACTCTTGTCATTACAGTTAAAAATTTCGGGAGTATTATGAGCGCTTGCACGTTTGGGATTCTTGCTTTCGATTGTGCTTTGGGACTTTTCACCATGTTCGGCGTACAAGCATCTCTGTATTCTGAATCTAAGAAAGTTTTACGGGGTTCTAGAAGCTATTTATTGACCTTAAGTCGAAAAGAGAGAAAACTTGAAGATGCGTTTGTGAAGTCGTGCTGCTTAATTAAGGCAACATTTGGAGGAAATAATTTTATTAGTGAGCTAACTCCTTTGCGGATATTCGATGTGGGTATCACTAATGCCTTAAATTTGTTATTGTTAGAAAAGGGGTAGNGAAAGTTTTACGGGGTTCTAGAAGCTATTTATTGACCTTAAGTCGAAAAGAGAGAAAACTTGAAGATGCGTTTGTGAAGTCATGCTGCTTAATTAAGGCAACATTTGGAGGAAATAATTTTATTAGTGAGCTAACTCCTTTGCGGATATTCGATGTGGGTATCACTAATGCCTTAAATTTGTTATTGTTAGAAAAGGGGTAGTTTATGCAAAAACCAGTTTACAATAGAGTGTTTAGCGTTCGGCATATTTTTGATTTATAATCATTTACAATATTTGTCATGCAAATAGTTGCTCAAAATATATTTATGATTACTCTTGGCCCCTTTTACTATCAAATGAGATCAATATTAAAATGTAAGACAATTTATTTCACTGCAAAATACAGTTCAATACCTACGCCTACGAATGATTAAAACTGGACAAAAAAAGATTTTTCGTCTCTTTATTAACCCGCAAAAGGAATTAGGGATACACTTTGTGGAAATGGAATATTCACATTAATTATTATTCAGTTCAGCTATCGGCAGCGTATAACTTAATGAATTCAGATGTTTTGCATAGCTGCGATAAACCCTCTG
Source organism: Seira musarum (assembly GCA_027743895.1). NCBI lineage: Eukaryota > Metazoa > Arthropoda > Collembola > Entomobryomorpha > Entomobryidae > Seira > Seira musarum. The sequence continues at coordinate 3,304 of JAHZMX010003593.1, forward strand.
CCACATATAAAATATTTAATACAAATATTTTTCCTCGCAGTAAGTTTTATAACGTATAAAGTTTGCATGACTTTACGAAACAATCAAATTGGTTTGCTTCATTCGTATTAGGAATTATTAAAGTAATAATGTGAAAACTTTATTGACAAGTGGGTTGAAAATCCATAAGCTCCCACATGTTATAAAACGTCATAAATTTTCTTCCGGAGCGGATTAGAAATTGGTTTGCTTACCAATGATAAGCATATGTAAAGCAAAAGATGAGACATGTGTAAGTTAAATTTTAATTCCTTCCATATCTACCTTTCAGCCATTGGATTATTCAATTCTGGAACATGTCTTTGCCTATGGAACTACAGAAGGTGGAGAACTATGAATTTCTAATTTACTTTTACGTCCGTCAATGTATTCATATCGGCTCTTTTCAATCAGAGGGCTTTTCAAAACTTTGCGGAACTTAGCACAAACAAATAAAAAATTCAGAAGAAGGTGCTCCTCCATAATACAATCTTGTTATAGCCATATATCCATCCACACACATGGTTTTGGTGGACTAATTACCAAAAAGGTGGTTCCCTTGTAATATATAATGGTAATAAGCATGCTTGAGGGTTTGGGCGATTTTCTGTTGCAGAATCATTTATTCAATTGGTGTGAATAAAATTAAGGGATTTGTCTTTTAAAGCTTATGGAGATTACTTAAGTCAACGAGAAAATATTGACGCTCCGCCTGGCTAAATTTTCTTAATTTATGTTAAATCATGCAACAAATTTATATGCCATGCGGTCATTGATTATTTAAAATACCCAGACATGTTTTCTCGTCAACTAGAGACCAATTCGCAATTCGACTTCATTTATCAATTCACGGTTAAATTTTGCTCGACCGAAATAAAATACGAACGATAGTAATTGTTTATTCCTTTAACATGTCATTCGCTAACTTAGCTTTTTGATTATGCCGTAACTCATTTCAACGGGTATAATGATATAATATTCTGAAGGCGGTACAAGCACCTATGCGGAACACATTATTATTGCTAGTTAGCCAATTAGTTATACAGATAAGGCCTCAGAGATGAAGCAATTACTGAATAAGTATGTGGATGTTGATCACGTATTAGTTCAAATTTAATTTCCAGGCTTCCTAAGTTTATGGAGTTTACAGGATGGAGCAAAACAAATTTCTGATGCAGTCCACCGTTTTTCTTGCAAATTCTGTAAATGGCGTGTTATTCAAGTACAATAGGGCCAAAGGAGATCTGGAAAATGTCTCCGAGCTCACAGAAAAAGAAATAAAGCTGAAGTGGAGATTTTACATTAATTTAAAAGTGGTTTTTGTTATAATTTTGCAAACTTTACTCGCTACTTATTCAAGTTTAGAACACCAAGTTCAAACTTATATGACCGTAATTTGCATTGTGACGCTGTATTTCATCGGATATTGCTAGTTAGCCAATTAGTTATACAGATAAGGCCTCAGAGATGAAGCAATTACTGAATAAGTATGTGGATGTTGATCGCGTACTTATTAGTTCAAATTTAATTTCCAGGCTTCCTAAGTTTATGGAGTTTACAGGATGGAGCAAAACAAATTTCTGATTCAGTCCACCGTTTTCCTTGCAAATTCTGTAAATGGCGTGTTGTTCAAGTTCAATAGGGCTAAAGGAGAGCTGGAAAATGTCTCCGAGCTCACAGAAAAAGAAATAAATCTGAAGTGGAGATTTTGCATTAATTTAACAGTGGTTTTTGTTATAATTTTGCAAACTTTACTCGCTACTTATTCAAGTTTAGAACACCAAGTTCAAACTTATATGACCGTAATTTGCATTGTGACGCTGTATTTCATCGGTAACGAAGCAAGAAGAAGATCGAAGGAATTTGTTCTGTATTACAATAACCTCCAGAAGTTCACTTTAATTGAAAATATTCCACAAATATTAAGTAGACTTGAAAAGCTTACAATATTTTTTGCAAAATGTTTATTGCTCTCGTCCATTGTTTTGCCATTGGGATTTGTCTACGGATTGTACTGGAAAAACCCTTGTTATCAACCAGGGTTGGCTTACTCGTTTGTTCTGACACTTTGCTGCCATAGGAGATATTGCAGTCAAGCATTGTTGAAGTGTCTTGTTTTAAAGAACATAATTTTTCTACTGAATTACTGGATTTTTGCGTCAATCGTTTACCCCGTCGTTTCAGTCATGATTCCATTCTTTTTTGTAACCACAATAACCTTAAGGAATGCAATAACGCAGTACGTATTTTAAATTAAAGCTTTGATAAATTGATTCTGAGTTTTAGAGAATTAATTTTTATGATTCTGTGTAGCTTTGGACAGATTTTTCGACTTCATGATGTTCCCCTTAGGAAAAAGATCAAAGTTTATCGACAAGTTCAAGTGCTCAACATGCTCATGAATTATAATTTGAACAATATATTCACGGTCAGTTTAGCCGTAGACTGCATTGTTTGTACATTGTCAACGTCAACCCTTGTCATCACAATTAAAAACTCTGGCGGCTTTATGAGCGCCTGCACTTTTGGGATTCTTGCCTTTGATTCTGCATTGGGACTTTTCACCATCTTTGGCGTACAAGTATCTCTGTACTCCGAGTCTAAGAAAATGTTGCGGGGCTTTCGAAGCTACTTATTGACATTAAATCGAAAAGAGAGGAAAATTGAGGGTGCGTTTTTGAAGTCGTGTAGCTTAATCAAGGCAACGTTTGGAGGAAATAATTTTATAAGTGAACTAACACCTTTGCGCATATTCGACGTGGGTATTAGTGCCGCCTTAAATCTATTATTGTTAGAAAAAGGCTGATAAAAAAAGAAGAAATGGTAACGCAGAGATACGATAATTTTCTCTGATTATTCGGAGCAGCACTTTGGCTTATGGTAGCATCCTGACTTGTGGACTTGGACGACAATGACACCGGTGTACTTCCAAAGTCAGAATCAGAAAAATTCTACTTTGCATATGCGGGACCTTTACACTTCTCGCTCGCATTTGTAGTTGTTTTTGACCAAAGAGGGAATAGCCGGTTAGGAGATTACGATGATATTGGATCTAACTGTAAGGTAACCCGAGATCAGGCTAAACCAAGACATGTATCTAATTAGTTCTTGTAAGTGTTGCCTGTATCATGTCATGTCATCACCATTATCTCGTCGCATCAAGACTTTGAGTTGTAGCTTAACTGATCAAATAATACAATAACCTCGCTTCCTCTTGCACGTACATGTTCGGTATTGTAGATTTGGAAGTTTATAATCTAATTAGATACGACAATACACACTTATGAACACACACACACACATTATCGGCAAGCAAATAAATCAGCAGATATATAAACATCAAATAGGCAGTTGTTTTTCCTTCAGCGCCAAGCACTTCACAAACTGTTGAATTCTAATTATGGTTTTTGGATGTTCCTATTGCTAACGGGTAAAGTTAGACGTTTGCAATCTTTTTTCTTTCATTCAAGGTTGACTGACCATGAGTGTACGTAAACAATAGCAGTGTAGTAGAACGGACGGCTGACTTAAATTATTATTTTAGAAGTACATTTACTGATATGCCAATATTTGTATATAAATAGTATATACTAGCATATAAATACTAGTTTTCTTATTGTGGAGCTTATTTAGAAATTAGTCCATTTTCCAAAATGGAATGATGAAAACATGTTTATATTCTGCTAAAAGACACAACCACTGCCTAGTCGTGAAAATACTTGTAGTATAAATAAAATCATCGAATGATTTATTACACGATTAAGAATGCTTGATAGCTCCATGACTTTAAATAGATAAAACAGAACTACTTCATTCCCCTTAATCTAAACTTAAAACTTAACCTAACTTCCATGAAACACTAGGACAGTCATTTCTCTAGCAAGAAAATGTGATCGGTTTGAGACATCTCGAATAGGAAGATTCATCATATTTCTCTATATTTTTATTTAGCGTTATTTACAAATATTAGTCTTTTACGGACAGGTCGAGTGTTATACAGGCAAAAATCAAACCCACACAATGCCATTGAACATGGAGCAGTTTGAAATTATGATCCGCTATATCATCTTCTTCGCAAATTTCCTAAAATGTGTTTTGTTTACCTACAACAAGTCCACAAAGAAACTTGAAAATCTCAAAAGTTTTGAACGGGAACGCAAGAAACTTAGATTGAAGCTCTATACGAATTTATCCATTATTACTGTACTAATATTACAAATATTTCTTATGCAACATTCAAGCACGGAAATCAAAGTTCAAAATTACCTTTTCGGAATACTTGTTTCAACTCTTTATTTCTATCTGAATGAGGTAGCATTAAAATCCAAAGAATTTGTACTCTACTTTAATAACCTTCAGAGTTTCATTACAGCTGAAAATCTTCAAATTAGTCTGAATTTTCTTGAAAAACTGAACGTGTTTTTCGCCAAGTGTTTGGTGATCTCAGTATTTGTCATACCAATCGGATTTGTTTATGGATTGCATTGGCAAAATCCACGGCAACCTGCAATGGCATTTTCGTTTCTGCTTTTGAAATACTGTTCACAATCAAACGACCAGAATTCGACTCATTGCATGGTTTTGAAAAATGTTGTTTTACTAGTCAATTACTGGATCTGGGTATGGGTCATACATTGTATCCTGCCTACTCTTGCTATCTTTTTTATCATGGGAACGATCGTTCTAAAGAACATATTAAACCAGTGAGCAAATGCTTTAATTAAGAATTGAAAACTAGGATTATTATCGTTTAACGGAATAAATAAATTAAATATATTTTTAGTTTTGGACAGATACATTCCAATGCTGATATTCTACTCGAGCGAAGAATTCTCCTGTACCGAAAAATTCAAGTGCTGAACAGCCTCTTCAATTATATTTTTAGTAATATATTTACAGCGGGACTATCAGTTATTTGTTTGGTCTGTGCGTTATCGACATCTACACTTGTAAGAGCCATACAGCATTCTGGGAGCCTTGTCAGCATATGCACATTCAGTGTCCTAACATTTGACGCGGGCATAGGACTTATCGTTATGTTTGGTCTTCAGGCATCTCTATATCCGGAGTCTAAAAGAATATTTTCTAGATTTGGATGCACCCAAGGAATCATGACACGGAAACAGAGAAAGCTGGAAGAAGCATTTGTTAAATCCTGCGGATACATTAAGGCGAAGTTTGGAGGGAGTAATTTCATAGATGAGCTCACGCCGCTAAGAATATTTGATGTGGGTATCACAATTTCGGTAAACCTATTGCTGCTAGAAAAGTAAATTTGAAAAGTTTCTTAAATGGAAAAACAAAATAAAAATCCATTTTATAAAGTTTGTGAATTCACCACAAATAAATGGTTTATAATGTAACTGAAAATGTTTCTGTCCAAACGTTTTTGTTGCTTTACTGGCATTTTTGGAATAACTAAATGGACTGGGAGTTAGTAGCGTAACTTAATTATATAAGTATGAAAAAGAAATAAGCTCATTAAAAATGAAGGTTCGGACACAAATGTTAGATACTACAGGAGCACGCTTACACAAAACATTTAAAAAACAGAAGTTCACAATATACATGCACAAACTACATGCTGATCGATTATCTAGTATCGACATTGAAATGAAATGAAAAATTAAAAAATAAGAGGACCAAAAAATACGGGTATCATTAACATGTAGTGTTGCTGTTTGATATCATTACACTTAATATTAACGTATATGTTTCGGTGGAAGAGGTTATGTATTTTATTGCTTTACCTGTAACTCTCAATGTCGTGTTTTGTAAATATTTTATGGCTGTCGTTTGGTTTCAGCTTGGAATTAAACTCTTCAATAATGCTTAGCCATACAAGTAATCAACCACAAGCTGGGTTGAATAAGTATATCACTATTCGTTTGCTCTATGTGCCATCTAAAAATTAAAAATAGCACTGAAAGTGATTACAAAATCATTTATCCATATATTGTATGCGGTAATTGCACAAAGGTATGCAAAATTAAAAAATATTCCAAGTCAAACATGAAATTGACCAAGTATTATGTGGGTGCTGTCAACACTATATACACCATTCACATACAGTTTATTATAATTATATCAAATACGTAATTGATTTGCAGCGCCTGAGGTGATATTTATGCATTTCATAAATTTTGGTCGGTATCGCTAGTTCTAGAAAAACAAGTTACGCAAGTTTCCAGGATGAACTAATTATATGAAATAAGGAATTCGTCCATTTTTGTATTATCTTTCAACTGCTTCAATTCAATAAAAATGCTGCTAGGATCGGGAATATTACTGGATTTTTGCGGAGTGTTGAGATCCTTTGACCAAGTCACGGGAAATCTTAAGCCTCCTAAAGCTATAGAAATTAGGCAAAGACCGTTTAAGGTTTCTATGGCGGCATTCCTAATATATGGGTTTGGCGAGGCAATAAATGTAGTTCAAGACGTTTTTTTCGACAAATGGAAAGGACGTCGGTTTATGACTGCCGTGGCAGTTTTGGCAATACTACTGTACTTCACAGGAGCAATAGTTTCATATTCAGCTATTAAGAACAGTGGAGCAGGAACATCCATTTTAAATGCATTGCTTTCAATTGAAAAACGATTCTTCAAGAATGAGTTACTTTCACCCTCAGAACATAGAAAAATAAAACTAATGAGGAAAGGAATCACCGCCGTAAAGCTGATTATCAAGGACGGCCTACCAGTAGCCGTTGCAATCTGTGGAGTTATTATGCCAAACTTTCCTCTCAGCGCTTTTGGAATTCCAGTGTTTAAACCGGTGAAGGATTTCACAAGATTTTGTTCGTCTTCCTTGCCGACAGACGTTCAACCTTGGATTGTAGCTGCGGTTGGTGCTGCAATAAATTGCCTAGCATATTCAATTGGAACAAAGAGTTGCATGGTCATCTGCATACTGGAGTTTGTGGGATGCATTGGCATTCCGATTTCAATATCGGTTTTTGAAAGGTATTTATTTCGATATCAGTAGATTTTGTTCATTCATAAATCCAGTAGCTAATTGCGATTTTTTTAAAAGATTGACTAACCAGGAGCTAACTTCAGTTACTTACGGTGGACATTACTTTTCCAAGCCGAAACAAAAAGCAGTCGGCAAAAAGTATTTCAGGATTTTCCGGGAGCTCCAACTTATAACCAAGATCTTCAATGAAATGTTCTCTATTTTAACGGTCTCTTTTCTCTTCTGCTCAGTCGCTGGTCAGATTATATCTGTCGTTAGCTTAATGTACACTGAATATCTGAATCCTTCCGGCCAGATCACTAGTACAAAAGATTTGCTTCAAAAAATATTTCTTCAAGCGTTTTTCGTGGATGTATTTCTACTCTACTCCGTCGCGACCGTTATTGTTTTCGGCGGTGCTGCAGATGTTTACGAAAGGTCAGAAAGCTGCTTATTTAATTTAAAGAGGGCAAAACTTAAAATGAGTTCAGAAGAAAAGAAAATCGTCACGTCGTTTCCTTTTTTAAAAGTTCAGTTTGGAAATACCTCGAATTTCGTGGAAAAATTGACACCGATTGTCTATGAGCTATTTGTGGTTGAAAGATCAATCGATATTCTATTACTTATGCAAAGCGTATAGAATTATTAAATTTACATACCTAGCTAGGTATTTTTAGTTATTCAAGAATCACGTAATTTGATACGTAATAAACTGTCATTATTTACTAAAACCTAAAAATGCGATGCAGGAGAGCAACAAAAACGGAAGTCGTTGTAATTAGGACTACAAATGCTAAGTAATGAAAGAAATTAATTTAAGCAGACGGAATTTTTCTCTAGTGATTAATTAAGTTACTTTAAGTAGAAAGCTAGTATCTAGCGCCCGAGCAACACATCTTGTTAGATAACGTATAAGTTTTGCATTTCCGACGTAAAAATGCACTTGGAGGATAAGCCAAAACAATTTAGATGAAAAAAATTTAAAACACGGCTCAACTACAGAATTTTGATAAAATTTGTATGACCTTCGGCTTAAAGAACAAGGACGCAAATGAAAAATGCTATCAAAATTAAGTTCAGGTAGATATATGAACGAAATGTGAATCGAATTTTTAATATCAGAATGTTGAGCACTAGCTAGCAGGCAGACAGGTTGTTCCAGCAAAATTGTCAATGAAAAGTGGAAATTCTGGCTTCTGCTACTGTAATTGATTAAGTCTTTACCTGAATAAGATACCGACAAATTAGATTATGGATAAACAATTACCAGGTTTTTTCCATGGATAAAACATGTAAAAACATGGTAAAACTATAGGCCAAAACTTTTTCCATCATGGAAAAATTATGGATAAATTCTAACCGCCTTAAAAATTCAAATTTATGAATCAAAATCACCTGAACTCATCAAAAACAGTAATTAAATTGTACTAGAGTCATTATTTTAATTATAAAAGTTGAATTCTTGATATTTAATCGACTTTGTAAGGAACTAGTCATTCCATTTTCACATCAAGTTGGTCTGTGGTAAATTACCACTGGTAATGTAAGAATAAATACAGTAAGGCAGGATGACACACCTTGACTTATTATTGTTTTTAAAATGAAAACTGTCGAGCATTGTGATCAAAGTTTGTTTTGGAAAGTGAGGAAGTGAACTATATAGCTGATTTCAGTACTGTCAGTCCATTTTGTATTGACGATCATTCCATCATCACATCAGTGTATGCAAGGGTATAACGGTACAAGTAAATGCAATAATACAATCAAGGAGGAGGAAGGACCAATTGGCTAACTTAACATACAAAAATAATAGTTGACAACTACAAAACTCATTAGAACGGTTTTGGAACAACTTCATTTTCAAAATAAACTTAACGTCACTGCGAATTAAAAGTTTGTACATAATTCATCAAAACGAGCATTTCTCCAGCTCCAAACCGATATTTTGTTTATGTAAAATTAACAAAGTTTGTCGGATAAATGACCACCGGAATTACGCAGTCCCAAAAAGTGTGTTTCCAGAGGTAAATTCTTCTGTAAAATTTATATTTTGTTAACTTAAAGGAGGAAATTCACTATTATACCAAGCAACAGTCGTTTAAAGATAAATGCTGTAAAAATATATAATTTGTGACGGCATTTGGCAGAACTTGGCCGCGATTTATTTCTCAAAATAAAAACACAATGCATTCCTTATCAATGGTTTTAGAAACAGCAGCCCTTGATCTTCACGGCTGTAACTGTTTGGGGTAGAATTTTTTATGTACAGCCCACAAAATACCGTCGAATGTTTGACGCGAAGGACGTAGAAAGTTGGAGTGAAACATGACGGACATTAACATTGTAAGTCGTTCAAAAAATTTAGCAACGATCGACGCCCCCAAAAAACTAAATGCAAACAAAACGTGAACCTGTTGGTATGTTTTAGAACAAAAATTAGAACGCTAGCACCCCCGAGTGTTCCGAAAATTAATAAAATTGACCGCGACGTAGCAACAGAAGGATTTTTAGGGTTTTTGTTCGATAAGCATGGGTTTAAGTACCAACAGATGAAATCAACGTTGTGTATGATCACAGGATCATTAATCAAGCGCATGGTGTGACCCAGCTATATAGTTATATCTTAAAACCGAATTTTTTTAATTGAAAATATGTGGTAAAGATGGGCTTTGGAAACCAAGTTTATGGAAGTGTTGACGAATTGCCCCTAGAAATTTCAGAGAACTAAATAATCCAATAAAAATCCCCATGCACATAGAGAGCCCTTGAGTTGGGGAACCAGTTCAGCAATAAGGAAGATTTAAAATGTTTCTTCTTCATTTTAATAATATACAATTCCAACTGTTCCAAAACCGTTCCAATGAGTTTTGTATTTTAATTGCTAGTTTTGTTTTTGATGAGCAATAAGCTGATTTTGATCTTTTTTCTTGAATTTTGCCCATTAAATACGCACTTAATTGCGAAGGAATCCCCCTCCCGCCTATTTTTTGAATTGGGAAATAGTTTATCCATTTTCCAAGTTTTTCTATGTGGTTTTACCATTTTCCCATGTATAAACAGTCCAAAAACGTTTTTCCATGCAAAAATACACACCCTGACTAGCAGGCAGACAGGTTGTTCCACCAAAATTGTCAATGAAAAGTGGAAATTCTGGCTTCTGCTACTGTAATTGATTAAGTCTTTACCTGAATAAGATACCCACAAATTCCACAATTTAAAACCAGCAAAATTGTCAATGAAAAGTGGAAATTCTGGCTTCTGCTACTGTAATTGATTAAGTCTTTACCTGAATAAGATACCGACAAATTCCACATTTTAAACATCAAATCAAGTTTTAATGGAACACCATGTGTTCCGTAATTATTTGGTATGCTTGCTCCAAATTCTACATTGTACGTCTTTTTAATCTTTAAAATACAATATAAAAACAATGGGACATCCCATTAAGATTTTTGGAATGTTGCCAATATCAATCTGCTGCCGTCATGAAATTTTGGAATTCAATATTTATATAGACATGTGTGTACAAAATGCTGTTTGTTTGGAAGTTCTGAGCATTGATATCAAACTCATATAAATAAACAAGCCATTGACATTGAGTTAGTAAACGTTTTTCCGGAGCGTTTTGCGTTGCTATAATCAGCCACTTGAATGATTTTTAGAAAAACGTTTTCGTTGATTACGAGCACTATTACGTAGAATAGTGATTCAACAATATTTACCCAAACAATGACCCAAGTTAAACGATAAACGTGATTTGATCAACATGTTTATTCTTACACAAGTAACGTTCATTAGAAGGGAAATACTTGTTATGTAGTTCATCACTGCTATACAGAATGCATAAATAATTCAAAACACTATTACAACAGTCATGATTGTTCAAAATCAACGAGCTATTTCTAGCATTTTGCAAACATATTGGGTTGTCATTGGATAAACAAATTACACAAGTATCCAAGGTAATTAGTAGTATGTAACTCAGTAGCAATGCCAGCATTCTAGCCTTTCCCTTCAACAGCAAAACAATGCTTCTGACATCGGGAATGTTCCAATGTTTTAGTGGGGCATTAAGGTCCTTTGACAAAGTCACTGGTAGCCTAAAACCTCCGAAAGAAATAGAATTCAGGAAAAGGCCGTTTCAGGTTTCCATGGTTGTATTTCTGATTTATGGACTTGGTCAAGGAATAAACATTCTTCAAGACTTTTTCTTCGACAAATGGAAAGGACACCGGTTCATGACTGCCGTAGCATTTCTGGCAATATTATTATATTTCACCGGTGCAATCACTTCACATTCTGCCATTACAAACACTGGAGCTGGGACATCCATTCTGAATGCATTAGTTTCTATTGAGAAACGATTTATCAGAAAAGAGTTACTTTTACCCTCCGAAAATCGAAAAATTGCATTAATGATGAAAGCAATAACTGCCGTGAAATTGATAGTGAACAACGGTTTACCAGTTGCAGTTGCTCTTTGTGGAGTTTTAATGCCACATTTTCCCCTCAGTGCATTTGGGATTCCAACATTTGAACCTATTAAGATTTTAGCAAAATTTTGTTCGTCTTCTTTCCCAGCAGTAGTTCAGCATTGGATTGTAACTTCGGTAGGGGCAGGGGTAAGTTATTTAACCTACTCAATTGGAACGAAGAGCTGTACAGTAATATGTATTCTGGAGTGTGTGGCGTGCATCGGCATCCCTATTGCAATGTCCGTCTTTGAAAGGTACTCGTTTACGCAAATTTATTACAATCTTTATTGAATTAATAATTCTTAATTTTTCCGATTAAGATTCACCGAAGCTATCCAACGGGAATCTCGCTATTCAACTGCAAAACCCAAATCGCGCAACAAGGTGTACTTCACGCTTTACCATGAGCTTCAAATTGTCACCAAGCTCTTCAATGAAGTTTTTTCGATGCTGGCCATTACTTTTCTTTTCTGTTCAGTCAGTGGACAAATAATTTCTATCGTCAGCTTGATGCATGCCGAGTACCTAAAAAATTCTAATGAAATCAATGCAAGTACGAAAAATTTGCTTCAGAGGATATTCCTTCATGCATTTTTCGTGGATGTATTTTTACTCTATTCTGGGTCAACCGTGATTGTTTTTGGCGGTGCTGCAGACATTTATGAAAAATCTAGAAGCTGTTTGTTTACATTAAAAAGAACAAAGCTCATTATGAATTTAGAAGAAAAGAAAGTTGTCTCATCGTTATCATTGCTGAAAGTTCAGTTTGGAAATACAAGTAATTTTGTTGAAGTATTGACACCTGTATTATTTGAGCTCTTTGTAGTAGAAAGGTCAATCGACGTCCTTTTACTTATGAAAACCCTATAGAGAAGTGTAATTGTATTGTACAAAACTCATTATATATATTATTGTATTGTATGTATTTACATAACTCAAAATGTTACTAATAGTAATGCCAGGTATGTTAGTCAAAGTTATTTAATCATCCAATATTTAAGTTATGACACAGATTCCGTATTTCCACAACGCATTTACACTCCATTTGATTTGAAATGCAAATTAATTCTATTTGTTTTGATCACTACATTGTCAGTCAGGAATTAATAAAACTAAATCAGGATTTAGTGGACTGGTTATTAGTTTAACATGATAATCGTAAGCCGAAAAAGTAAATGTAAAAATGTACTTACAAAAAAGTATTCAAGTCAAGCCTAAGAAATTAAGAAAATGAATATATTATTTGTACAAATAATTAATACGAGATAAAATGATTGCTTTACTTGCATATTACATTCCCACAATATCACAACTTGCGGCATCCACAATTATGGTCGGGTGCAAAATGACCGATCAGGTCATATGACGATAATACACAACCAAAAAATAGTTTGTTGCAAATAGAATCTTGCAAAAATTCTACTAAATTGCAAGAGTACTAAATTCACTTGTAAACATTTTTCAATCTCTTTGCAGCCTACGTAACTACCCTGGAACAGGGGTGTCGGTGGTTTGTATTAAATAAATTTAAAAAAAAAACAATTGGGTGCTAAAAATACAAAATTGTATTTTAGAACTTTAAAATTAAATTCAAATTCTTTATTTTTAAGTAATCCGATCAAACCATGCGACGGTAATAAACCACAAAGAAAATTGTTCGTTGCATACAAAATCGTGCAAAAATTGCAAGTCTACTCCTACTAATTGGAATCCGATCAGAACATGCGACGGTAATAAACCACAAAGAAAATTGTTCGTTGCATACAAAATCGTGCAAAAATTGCAAGTCTACTCCTACTAATTGGCAATGATGGCAGGGTGTATATAACGAACTTGGGACAAGAATTAGAAAACTTTTTCAGCCAGAGGTCACGCCTGTAGAATTGATTTTTTTGCCACTGACGTTTAATTTGAGTGGATAATGTCATTGGTCGACTCGCAAATTCCATTAGAATGATATCAAATGTTGCAGCAGAAACCAGGAGAACTGGATACATGAGAAAAACTAGTACGTGGAGCTTATTTCGAAGCTCAATTATAGCAAACATCGATATTATGATAAAACCTGAATGAACAGTGAAGATGATGGGCCATGTCATGGCTGAGAATGACATATTCATCAAAGCGACAAGAATTTGAAGCTGCCGATACAGCAAGGCATGATGATTATTACGCCTTAAAGATTTCTTCCATAACAAGCGGTTCCTGTTCCTGAAAGGTAAATTTATGTATTGTTTTAAAATGATGATTGTTATGCGTATGTGTACCTCTAAATTACAAATTCGAGCTACCAAACAAGCTTAATGAATCCATTTAAGCTAGAGGCTCCAATCAGAAGAATTGCGCCAAGTAAACCAGCAGAATCAATTATGAAACTGATCATGGAAATCTCCAGAACATAAAATGCGCCTTTTGTTAGTAAGTGCCGATATCCGGAAATTCCGGAAGGAATTTCACTCGTTTCTTTTCCACAATTGCAACTGGTAGACATCACTGAATACATAAACTGTGGAGCACAAGGCATAAGCCAAAACATAAGAGGAAGTACAACACAACAAACCGGAAGCGCCAGCATCCAAAATTTCAAACTGTAGTAAAGCATCATGTTTTGAAGTTATGTTAGCGCTGGTATTATCTGCTTTCTTTGCTAATGGTAGCGAATACATTCGCCAGAATGAAAGAATATTATTGAAGAGTGTGCACAATTCTTCCTGCTTTTGCCAACAAATGAATCCCGTGACTGCTGTGGCGACATAAGCAAAAAGCCACATTAAATATTCGAAAATTCTCTCAACTGCGAGTTGATTAATAAATGCGGAGTGTATTAGTCGACATGTAAGAAAAGCTAAATAAACCCAGGCTAGTAGTAATCGTGCTTCATAGGCTTTTGAGCATCGTAAACCTTGGTTTGTAGCACAGATTAGTCTTCCAACTCCAGTTTTACGATTTACGATCCACTTGTATGGGGAAGCTGATATTAGAGTTGAAATTTTTACTTGTGTTGCAAACAGTTGAAGGCACTCGGGAGTAAGCATGTTGTAACAAACTAGTTTAAACTTTTAATCGAGGAACCAAGTTTTTGGAAAATTGTGTCATAAAGTCATTCGATTCAATACTGTTGTAGTGGTATAACTCGCTTGCACGAATAACGAAGTTTTTAAAATTTATTTATATTTGAACTGCTGGTCAATGAAAAGAATCGACAGGAAATATGTAATACAAAACAGACGAAAAACTTTTTATTTGATTACGGGGTACCAAAGCGAGCGTTAAGAAGGTGGTACCGTGTAGCAGGAAAAACCTTTTAAATGTTTGTTGTTTGTAATTTGTAGGTGACGATTGAGTTCTACATTTATTTTTACGATCGGTATTCCTACTTATTGATACCAAAAATTATGTAGGTTTTGTAAGATCTATGTTGGGTTATTTATTTTTGGTTTAAATCAACATCACCGCTTACATATTTTTGGAACGCCTTTTGGAAGACATTTCAAACTACAGTATGAATAGAATTAAGCGAAACGAAAGCAAATATTAAAACA
>JAHZMX010003594.1:0-11466 GCA_027743895.1 Seira musarum
TCCGCCGAAGAGTCATTGCTGCTGCAGCACCATCATTCCATATCATATCTATCTCTCTCACAACTACAGCCTGAGCTACTCAATCATAGTCCTCCACTCCATATATTTATATGTGTCGAGTTGATATTATACAGAACGTTATTTTATATTTTCTCTAACAGAAGGATAGTAAAAATAAAGAACAGCTTCAAAAAATAGCAGAACTTCCATCCATCTAGTCCAGGCATGGCTTAGCTTTGGCTGGAGAAGAACTAATATACCTAAAAGTCAAATCTCGATATTCCAGCCCACTCAATTACCAAAAAATAATAACTTGCGCTACAATTAAAATAAAAAGTTTTAAACCGGAAGCAACAAAACAAATTGCAAAAGAAAATAAAAATTTCATTTTTTAAAAATTAATTCAAATGACAAATCAATCCGTAGCTTTATTATAATTTGTTAGTATCAGAATGAAATGCCGGAATAGAGAGCTTTGAATATGGTAATGGTAATAGTGGAACCTAACCGTTTTTCCCTTTCCCTGCTGCCGAGTTAGTTGAGCTCCCTTTTTTTCCATACACATAACTATAACATAAAAAAAGGGAAAATGTACTGTGCCGTTTTTCTTACTGTTACTGTTATGTTATGTCTGAAGAGAACTCTGCAGCTTACTGCTCCAAAAATCCCATATACATAACACTTTTCCTCTACTGATATTAGTCTCCTTCTTCTCATTCCCATTTCGAAAAAAAAACTAGAGGGAGGACGTATTGTACTTACGCAGTAAGTATTCTTCTACTTCGTTCGTATGCATTCCTATTTATTCAAAAAGAAACACGGCAAAAAAAATGCCATTTGCCATATCAGTATCAGTAAAGTACACTGGAGGATGATGATATAAAATTGAGAGCTTTTGAAACACTTTTCTTCTTCCCTGGCTTGGCCTGGCCTGGACTCCTATGGAATTGCATGGCATACATGACTTCAATTTTTTTTCTTGTATCACAAAAAAACGAGCACCCCTTTTTCCGTACTTATTGTATTCAATGCATTATCTACTCCGCTTCAATTTTCAAATAAAAGCTGAAGTAGTAGAAGCAGCAGCAGCAAAAGAAAAAAAACGAAAAGGCTTTTCCTAGAAAAGAGGCACTAAATATGAACGGCAGTCATTTTCAAAAAACCCATAACCATCACGAAATATACTCGACGCTTATGTCGCTACTTGCTACAGTTTTTGCCATCTTTTTTCATGATACCAAAAAAAATTGAATGGATGAGGAAGAAGATGAAGAAGAAAGAAAGCGAAAAGAGCTGCAAGCCCCACACAAGCGGAGCTGTTTTTTTGCATTACTGACATTATTATTCCACTTGTTTTTCCGTCCTTGTGCTCTTTTTTTCTGGGGTGGAATTTGCTTTGCTTTTCAATCCGGGATTTTTACCGGGAATTTTGAAGAAATCATAAAATACTCATCAAATGCTGAAAATAGGAAATTCTTACATTTTCTATTGCAAATGGCGGTAATTTCTTTTTAACAGCCATTTGCTCCAAAATTTCAGCCAAAAGTTCCCTTAGTTCCGAACTTTTTTCAATTTCAAATAACTCTATTGTATTGAAAACGTTTATTCCGATTTTGTAAAAAATTCCAACCCCGATTGCTTACCGGGGGGAATGACTTTGGAAAAAATGAGATAATAAGCTTTGCAGCCGTTTTTGCACGATTTACATTTTCATCTGCTCAATGATCGTCAGATCTAAACTGAGGAAAAGAATGAAGACTGGAACGGAACTTTATTTTTGATGGGCATACTCATTGTTCTACCCTTTTCAAGTCAGTACGAAATGAACAAAGAAGAAAACACAAACGACAAATGAAGATACAGTTAGGTACACACGTCATAGTGAACAGAAGAGATAAAGTATTATTACGATTCTTTGTGTTTCATGAGTCAAACTAAACCAGCTGAGCATGAGCATCGTCTTCCCTTTTAAGTCCTTTCCCGTCATAAAAACTGGGAGAGAAGCCTAAATTGTCCTTCTAAAAGATTCTCTTGGCACACAATTCACAAAAGGAAGGAAGGAAGTCAGTACGAAATGAACAAAGAAGAAAACACAAACGACAAATGAAGATACAGTTAGGTACACACGTCATAGTGAACAGAAGAGATAAAGCATTATTACGATTCTTTGTGTTGCATGAGTCAAACTAAACCAGCTGAGCATGAGCATCGTCTTCCCCTTTTAAGTCCTTTCCCGTCATAAAAACTGGGAGAGAAGCCTAAATTGTCCTTCTAAAAGATTCTCTTGGCACACAATTCACAAAAGGAAAGGAAGGGAAGAGTGAAGGAGAAGTAGTTAAAAATAAAAAACCATTACAATGCAATACTGCGGGGATCTTTTCCACGAATTTTGGCTACTTCTTATTCCTCTTTTGTGCAGAAGAAAAGGGTTAGATTTCGTTTAATTTTAATGGATGGTCTCGAGGCAGTCATTACATCACAAGAGGGAAGATACACGGTCCAGACTAGACTAAAATTATGTCTAAATACTCTAATGAATCCTCCAGTTTGCAACATTGTATCAAAATGAAAAATAGTCATAGGTTGAATTGGGCAATATAAAAAAATTCCAGAATCCTGAGGAATTTATAGTTTGAAAATAATTTAACCATAATAGAAATTAATCTAACCAAATTTAATATTTAAAAATTTCACAAAAACCATTCGGAATGTACCCAAATAAGGACGATAATCATCATCATCTTTTTCTATTGTGCCCTGACTTTAGAATAGCAGGTGCGTTGACGCAAGTGGAGAGAAATGCATTAAAAATATCTATCTCCGGCCCTCAAAAAAGGCTTGGTCGAGGATAGGACATAAACTAGTCTGTCAGTCCAGTTGAGAAGAGAAAAAAATATTTTTTTCCTCTGACCAAACCAAAGCAAACCACATCCCTCTTAAAAAATGATAATGTAATTCAAGCAAAGTCGTCTTTTTGAGAAGAATGTAACAAATTATTAGGCTCGTAACAACCATACTTGAAACTATTTTTTCATGTTAATAATGCATCAAAAAAGCAATAATAATAATTATAATCATGTAGTGAACGAACGAAAGAAGAAGAAGACGGACTCCACCATTTTCCTCTGAATTCATGCACCATCATATATATTTTTTGTGTACAACAGAACAACATGATCATCTCTTGATGTTGATGGTAATGATTACGTGGCCTGGCCTGGCCTGGCTTGGTCTATTCTTACTAAACTCATTCATAGAAGATTTGTACATATTTGTGTAGCAAATTAAAAATTATTCATTGGGAACACATAAGATTGTCTATGTGGAAAATTTTCTTCATCCGATTCTGAGTAAAACGATAGCAGACATTTTTTGATTTAGTGTAAAATGACGATTTTAATAGGGGGTTACTTTTATTGTGTCCAAAAATNTAACAACCATACTTGAAACTATTTTTTCATGTTAATAATGCATCAAAAAAGCAATAATAATAATTATAATCATGTAGTGAACGAAGAAAAGAAGAAGAAGACGGACTCCACCATTTTTCCTCTGAATTCATGCAACATCATATATTTTTTTGTGTACAACAGAACAACATGATCATCTCTTGATGTTGATGGTAATGATTACGTGGCCTGGCGTATCTTGGCCTATTCTTATTTGTACCTGTGGGGAATAAAGATTTTTTTATGTTGAGTTATATCATTACCATTATTATTATTATTTCGATGGTGTGGTTTGCTTTTTCGTTCTAAAAAACCGCATTATTTAGGTTGTAACTGGCAAAAATCATAATGTGGCAAAAATATAAAAATTCGTGATGGCAAAAGTTGAGTGGGTAAAAGCTTACTGAATTTAAATTCACGATCAATTATGATCTTCACTTTACAAATTACATGAAATTTTTTAAAAAATTGCCAATTTAGAGAAACCTCAATTAAAACTGAAACGTATTTAACGCCAATTCAATTTGATTTTTTATTTCCGATTTTTGCCATTTGAATATTTTGCCAAATCGATTGATGGTGTATCTTTCCCTATCTTTTTTCTCCATGTTTCTATGGTCATAAGATGTGCTCATAATCGTAATAATAATAATCATATAACTTACGAAAAGGTATTTTGAGAAGGGTTGAGGAAAAAAATGAGGATGAGAATCTTTCCCTATCTTTTTTCTCCATGTTTCTATGGTCATAAGATGTGCTCATAATCGTAATAATAATAATCATATAACTTACGAAAAGGTATTTTGAGAAGGGTTGAGGAAAAAAAAATGAGGATGAGACATCACATCACCCATTACTATTACTATTACACTAACTATTTATTTCAATCTCTCTTGTAGTCGTCTTTACGTTACATGCTTTGCTCACATCAAATCACATCACATCATCTCAAGAATATTTTGTTTCTTCTTTTTTTGTATACAAGCCCATTTTTTTGTACTTTAAAACCAGCATGTATTATTATGGTGATGGGGTGTAATGTGGATGGGCAAGATGAAAATATATTACAAGTACAAAACTACCCATCCAAAAATATAATGTTTCATTGACCATAAGCGTAAAACTTCTTTCTGTCAGCCTTCATCTTGAAAAGGGGAATATGGGTAATATTTAAGGGATGATACGTCATTCAAGAAAATGTAATAATGCAATGGTATGTATGCCGCGTCCTTTCTAGCCGCTGTCAGACAACAAACTCATAACCATAAGCTGTTGGAGATGAACATTGTAACTAATACTTTGTGGCCATAATAGTCATTCTTGAAATCGTTAAAAATGATCTGATACAAAAAAAATTACAAGAGGTTAGGTTCGTCTTCCTTCTTATTGGTCTCAAAATTTTGACTAAATTCTTATGCCATAATTGTTCATATCCTGTCCAACTGTAATTTGGCTTTAACTGGCTTTCACTGTGCATGACTATTCACTTACTCGCTGCCATCTCTGGACAAAAGTAAAACTTGATTTCTGACCAAGCAATAATGAATTTAATGATCACTTCAAACTAAATAGCCAACCAACCAGGGCTAGTCGAAATGCCCTATGAAAAACAACTTTGACTAAATTGTAAATGTTCTTTTGAAAATAATTGTAGAAAATTGTAGTATCAGGTGTAGTCATCTCACCTTCTTCAACTTCTTTCTGAGAAAGCGAAATTGGTGAATCTGAGTCGGCTCCGGCTCCTTATTTTGTTTTCTGGGAACGAGCTACCTTGAAGCGAAGATGTTTGTGTAAGTTGTTGTGTTGTGTGTCTACGAACAACCAAGCAATAATAACCGTGATGATGATAAATAATGATAATAGCAATAATAATATAAACGTAAAGGAATCAAGCTATCAGAAGAGTTACTAGCGATTGGCATTGCAAGGAGCATAATAATAATATCAAATCACATTACATAAACCAGCATTACTATTACAATCCTTATCATATCATTTCTCTTCATCATCATCATTATTATTCCAATCTAATCCACTTGGATTGTATTTATGCGAGTGATGATGATCCATTCTTGAAATTCAACTTTTTTCTTTCTTGAAGAAGCTCGTTGCGTTGTATTGGCAAACAATAATCGTAATGCGAAGTGTAAAATAGAAAATAAATAGTTCTAGGTGCCAATAAATAAATCCAGAGTATTGCTCCTAAAGGCATCACAAAGTCGTTTTTGGTATCATCATCATCTTTCTTGTTTCTTCACAAGAATTACTTTTTCAATAATAAACTTTAAAACTGGTCTGCGTGTTCAGAAAAAACAAAAGGAGGATGGCAAAACCAAAATCCAATCGAAGAATAAAAAAAGTTGCTTTGTCACTGTCACTCTTCTTAAAGGAATCACTTTTATTAGTCTCCGTCTTTTGTGTCCCTGTCAATCACACATTAAAAGCATTTATAATAGGACGTTAAAACTTCATTTGAATAAAAGTTTGATCACGCTTGGATTGGACGAGGATAGAAATACAAGAATTTTACTTTAAGATCATGGATTGAATGTGTGAAACCATCGTATCATCTTGGTCTTGGTTTTATGTAAAAAGCAAAATGATATCTTTCTCTTCGTCTGGTTTGGTTTGGTCTGGCCATTCCACTCGAACACAAACGTCAAAACATCATTCGCACTTTTATCTTTCAATCCTGATTTGATCAGGCTTGGCTTTTCCTTTCAGAAAAAAATAAACTTTTTTTATCGTCTTTGAAGAAGTTTCCCAGTGTCAATTTAAGAATATTGACGGCACTTCATGGCATTCATAAAGATTTATATGTAATAATAATCGCGGTAATAATATATAATGATAATGTAGGAATAAAATGTAGTCTATAGCAGAGAAATGCAATGATAATATGAAAAAAACAGCCAACCATTTATTATTTCTTTCTCTTTTGAATAATAAGAGAATAAAATTACGAGATAGTTCTACTCGCCTAACTATAGCGTAAAAGTAGTTGTACGATAAGATGATATGTACCTTAATATTTCAAATTAGAGGCCTTTCTATAAGTGTTACTGGCTGAATTTTTGGGGACTGTGGCGGCTAGGAATAATTTACTTTTTAGATATTTGTCAACTGATTCTCATTCTGAAAGTCAGGATTTCAAATTCAGAAAGGAATTAAATTTGTGGGACTGTTCGGAGTTTTCAGGTTTTACGGTATGCATATGAATGACGTCTAAAGTGCGTAACAAGAGATATTATTTAACCAATGAAAATTCATATCATTAAGTTATAAAAAATCCATTGTTATTGTAAATTCTCCACGGATGTTCTGCTTTTTTCATGTTCCATCCTCCATTAGTAAAGCAGATGTTAGCTATCGCGATTGTTTCATGAAAAACTTCTTGTTTTTTAGTCTCACTGTCACTCTTCCTATGTACTGGACCAGAGGGAGTGGGAAGAATAAGAAGAAGAAGCTTTCAAAAAACAATTAAATTCCTTTATAGGATTTAACAAAACAAGAGAACATGAAAAATGATTATCGCTCTATCGCATCGTATCTCCTCCTTATTTTTGAAAAAAGAAAAGACGGGAAATTTTTCAAATGGAATATTAAAATTCTTAAAACTTGTCATCAACATCAAGTGACCAAGATTATAAAACATTTTTCCTTTAAAATTCAACGACTTTCACACGAGCGGGCTTCATATTTCAATTGAATTTAATGTGATGAAGAAGAAGAAGAGATGATTGAAATGAAATTGAAGCGAAACTTGAGAGAGTGAGTGAATGAATGCATCTGCTCTAATGTTTGATTGATGTTTTACAAAATTACCAAAAAAGGGCCAAGCTATGCCATGAGGTCGATGGTGATGTTAGGGCAACTTTTTTTTCAAGAAATTTTTTTTTATCTCTTCTCTTCCTCTTTTTCTTGTCTCACAGATAAAATAATCAGAAGGAACAAGGGAATGAAATGCATTTTTCTGGTAAAAATAAATGTAAGTACAAGTCATAAAAGGAGAAGTAAAATAGTAATCTCCATCTTTAGCTGCTGGGCTGAGAAATATTTATTTTTTTCTATCAAATTATACTTACATAGGCCAAGCAGGTATGCATGTGCGTTGATGTTGATCGCCATTCATACTTCATACTTACGTGGTGCTCATTCATAAAAACAAAAAAGTGATCTAGCTCAGCTCATCCTCATTACTTTGATAAGGGAATACGAATACATAGTTTTCTTTGGTCTCGGACTGGAGCCAAGTTTAACTTCAGCTTCCAATAATTTTCCCCCAAACGAATAATGTCTCTCTTATTAAAGTGGTGATAATATATTTTTTCGAGGGCGATTTAATTCAGTTCATCAATGAAAAGGAAGAAGCTCATTTTTATTATCAATAAAAAGATTATCGAGTGACAAGGAATTTTATGTTTTAATTAAAACATAAAAAAACTTTATTCAATTTTGATGTACTTCCACAAATCCAACCAAGCTCTATTGAAGCACACATACTTGGATTAATTTTGCACATCTTCCTCCACTTCAAGATCATTTTATATGACATAGGTATAATATGATTTATTAAAAGGTCAAAAGTATTAATGCGCAATTGAGATTGAGATGTAAGCACCGGATCCTGCAAGCTCCAATCAAAACCGAGAACCCCCTGGAAATTTTCTATGAAGGAGTGGTATGGTATGTGCCACCATGATCAATGTGGAATTTTCTCTCGCTGAAGGTGAAGAAATTATCCCAATAAAAATGTGATATTTGATAGCCGCATGTCTCCTTTATGGACAGCATAAATTCACGTAGAGGCATCGGGAAAAACAACAAAATCCACTTTGCTCTCCTTTTTCTATCCTCTCTTCATTGAAAGAAAAAAATATATTCGGCGGAATTTATACCACTGAACATTTTTATAGTCTTACAAATGGCTTTCGCAGAATCAATAATAGGCATATTACTTGAGTGTGAAAAGTGTGAGGACTCATGAATCTCTCAATGAATCCATTATATTCTTTTGAAGCGTGTGTGTTATTATTGCGAGTTCCTGTTTCTTTCCTTCGTTATGTGGGGTGGTGGTCGTGGTTTAGCATTAGTATTTTTTTAAACGTCTTGTATTCACTTCACAAATAAATGCATTAAATGTGGTCCATACGCAGTCAAATCTATATCGGCTATGTTTATTCGCCAAAGTTACTAGGACGATAAGCATAAATTCACGTAGAGGCATCGGGAAAAACAACAAAATCCACTTTGCTCTCCTTCTTCTATCCTCTCTTCATTGAAAGAGAAAAAATATTCGGCGGAATTTATACCACTGAACATTTTTATAGTCTTACAAATGGCTTTTGCAGAATCAATAATAGGCATATTGCTTGAGTGTGAAAAGTGTGAGGACTCATGAATCTCTCAATGAATCCATTATATTATTTTGAAGCGTGTGTGTTATTATTGCGAGTTCCTGTTTCTTTCTTTCGTTATGTGGGGTGGTGGTCGTGGTGTATTCATTTCACAAAGAAATGCATTTTATTTCTTCTTTTAAATACGGTCCATACGCAGTCAAAATCTGGTCATATCGGCTATGTTTAGTCGTCAAAGTTACTAGGACGATATAGAAAGATTTGACTGTGTTTGGCGTGCATATTCCTTTACATAAACCACGTTTTCTCCGTAAGCGCTTCTCACCATATCATACCACCACCACTACAACTACAGCAGCATTACAATTGCCTACACATGCCATCAATTTTTTTTTTCAGGGAATATTACCTACCACCAAGCAAGCCAAGAAATAACACAATATTATTACATTGTTCAACACTCCTTCGCAATAATATGTAATATCTTTTTCATGCATACACATTTACACACACAGCTATATCTAAATTACTTTTTTTCTGAGGATGTTGGCTCCACTCCATTCCAAAAAATGTTTCCTTTGTATCATTTTTTTCTCATATGAATCTCTTGTAAAAAAATAATATCGAATGCAATTGTGATTGCAATAGTGGAGGAATATATGAGTTTTTCTCCGTATGCATTTTCCATATTTTCAAAGAAAAAATAAGCTTTTCCGGAGTTCATATCTTATATCCGGATCCGGCTCTAATGCGCACGTACAATTTTCATTGTTTGTTCTCTTCTTTCTCGATGGAATTATTACGACAGAGGCACTTTGCATATCAGAAAATTTTATTCATTCCTTTCTCCATATTTATGTGATGAACAAAATAACACATGCTGCTTTTATGCCTTCATATTCAAAAAGAATGTGAGGAGGAGAGGGAGAAAGTTTGGAAAAAAGAGAAAGCGTTTTTGAAGGATAAATTTTTTTGCGTTGTAAGCAAAGCAATGCAATGACTGACACCAGAAAAAAAAGTGTCGAATATTCACAGACAAAGACGCATATTTTCCATATGCATTTGGGAAGATTAAAGAAAATGTAGCAGAGGAGACGAAAGGAAGAATATTTTTGGACATTGAGCCACTGAAATATGCATATTGTGATTCCTGACATGATGACAATGAGGTTTTTCTCCACCAGACCATTTTCATATAAATTGGCTTGTTATGCGGAATGGCTTTTTTTGTCATCTACAATTTTGCGCTAACTTAGGGAGTTTATATAAAGTAAATGTAAAGTGTAGAGGAATGCAACTTAAAAAACCGCAAAGGGTGCGCAGCGCATACATTTTAAACAAATGGCAAACTCGAGGCATTAAATTTCAACTTTGTTAATGATAACATGGACCAAGTGAAGTAATTCAAAATAAACAAACTTGTTTAAATTAAGATATTTCGGACTTCTGCCAAAACCATAAATAATTTATGATATAATTGATCATCGAAATTGCCTACATCTTTCAACACAAAACAATTCGAAGCCACAAAAATTAATTATTGCTCTAATTACAGAAAATCCGGGAAAATGTACTGACCATGCACAAAGGAATTATTATGATTAATGACGCTTATAATTTATAATCAAACGAAAATCCAAAAATATTGTGCGATAAACGAAATAAAATAGTAATCAAAACGAAACTTGTTTTAGAAAATTAAAATTGGAGGAGATTCTAGATTCATCGGTACGTATCGGATTAATAGATAGCGCAATTAGCAAGTGTTGAAGTTTGCAAAAAAAACTCGTTTGAAGAAACCTTATGCGATGAAAAAAGCTATAACATTGTATTTCTCAGGTCAAGATAAAATACTCTAGACTTTTCGAAGTGAAATACGACTGTGCTGGAAACCAAACTAGACCAGACAGAAAGAAATACTTGAGGCAGACCCGACGGTTAAAAATTTATTAAAGCATGGTAGGTGGTAGCTCTTAAAGTGTCTGCGGTATCATTATCAAAAAAAAATGCTTGAAAATCTATTTCAGAAAGGGTACAGTTTGGTAATCTACACATCTTTGTGCAATTGGAACGATTCAAAAACCCTTTAAATCCTGTACCCTTTCAAGTGTAACGCGTTTGTATTTATAAAAAAACGTAAGTCTATTGCGGGTCATAAATCAAGCCCAGATGCAGTAAATCTGTTGCGTTGACTGAATAAGTAACCCTTTTGATTTCCTCTGTTTTTTATTGTAGAATTTCCTTGTCCTCTCTGTCACCTTCTTTTTTTTACCTCAAACCATAAATCAGACTCGAGTGTAGGTCTAAAAAGGTAAAATTTTGGAGCAAAAAGTAAATAAAGTGCTTCTGTATTAATACCTTCTTCGAAACCATAAAACATAAATGAATTGGCATATTAAGTTAGCGATCTTGCGACGGGTCGCAAAAATTTAAAAAAAATGAAGAGGAAAGAAGTAAGATTTGTTTGTACTATCGTAACAGATGGACTACCCAACTAAACTTGCAATCAGCCTTTCCTCCATTTCGCATTTAGCTCGTGTCAGTTATTTTTTTTCTCTGGAAACTAATAATACAACTTTGAAAGTGATGCTAATAAAAGTAATGGTTATGATTATTACGAGGCATCTTTCCACTGACGTAATGAAAGTTGCTTAAGTATT